>SNQJ01S0194268.1:0-15725 GCA_010110895.2 Picea sitchensis | reverse complement strand
CTAGTTGAAAGGATGATGAAATTATTCTTTCCCTAGATAAGATCTCTAGCCATTCTTCCGATAGTTAGAGTTTCTAGTTTTGTAGTAGCAACAAAACCTAACCCAAATTCATTGGCCAATTTCAATGAAGAGTTGGGAATAATTTTTTGGTTATCCTAGTGAGACCTACCCTAACACATCTCCAATGATCTTCAGATTGCAAGTTAGAGCACTTTGAAATTTTTGGGTTTATCATTACTTGTCGCTTCTGCCATATGGTGTCGTTGCCTACCGCTGTTTTCCACTGATGTCGGAGGTATGTACTTGTATATGTTTAAAATGTATCACTATCTTGAGGGTGTTTGTAGGAGAAGGGATATTTTGTCCAAGCAAAAATAGTAGATCCAGAGGGATCTCAGATCCAACACATTTAGAGGAACAACACACTCCAGGTTTGATTGTTTTGATATGCCTCTAGTTGTTACAGAATTATTGTGATCTTTTGAACATCTAATTTTCTTTTTTATCTATTGAAGTTATAATTATTTCTAGTCAAAATTAAAGTTATAAGATGACCTTAGTCAAAGTATTATATAAATTGAGGTTAAGATTTTAGATTTTAATTGCATAATATTCTCTAACTCGGATTTCTGTCCAGAAAGCATATTGTCTTAGTACATGGGAAAGGTTGGAGAGAATACTTGTCATATTGAGTGAAGGAGAATCGAAAGAAAAGAAACAACACTCATTCTTGAAGATAAGACTCTAGGTTCCAGGTTTGATTGATTAAATTTATAAGTTTCCATTTTCACATATCAAGTTTTATAGTTGCTACATTACAAGTAAACACTATAGTTGTGACAACAATCTTTGAAAGTTTCTATTACTACTAGGTACAATGAATACTTGGTAGCATGCAAATAATATTGATATAAATGTTTATTGTACTTGTTTGCAAGATGAACTAACATCTCCTCTAGGAGATACTTCTTGTTTTTCTTCCAGGTAGGTCACCTTGGTAATGCTATGATGATTACCATGGAATTGTCTTTTGGTCTTGCTAACATAGATATGTTCTTATGAAAATTCTATTATATTGTAAATACTTTTTCTCTTGTTGCTCTTATCTTGGGCATGTTACCATGGAGGAATGATTGTTCACAACACTGGAAGAGTGTTTTTCCTATTTCTTATTATTGCATTTTTATTTTGGATCTTGTTCCAGGCAGGTCACAAGTGATAGCTCTGAGAATAAGTTACTATGACAATTGTTCTCATTATATTTTTATTATTATTATAAGAATATTATTCTTGTATATTGTTTTCCCTTGTTGTTGGTCTTGTTCTGGGCAGGTCACATGTTATAAATATGAGGAGAACTATAGTGACATTTGTAGGAGGAAACATATTAGATGGTCTCTAGTTGGAGACATGGAGCAGACTATCCAGATAAGAAGTTGTATACATGACCATATACATCCATGTACCGAAGAAAAAGAGGACGAAGTTAAAACCTTATGGAAAGAAGGGTACTTTTTTGAGATACAGAGTATCTCATATGGATATTGATTGTAAGGAGGAGAAGGCTCCAAAGATGACTGAATAGATACCTTTAGTGAAAAGTTAGTAGAGCCAGAAGGGCCTACCCAGAATCATTGCAGTAACCAGGAAGATACCAACATGGTCCCGTGTTGCAAATATATATGGAATCGATGAGCCATATCATTAGAAGGAATAGATGGCTCTAGCAGTGGCGAGGCAGGCGGCTACACCAAGTGTCAGCTCAGAAGGAGATGGAATTTAGGAAAATTCATCCATCACGATATAGAAGAGAGGAGTAGCCTCTCCTGGACCATTCATAGGAGATTAGACTTTAGAATATATCATCACATACAGAGGGAGAAGATGGCTCGAAATATTATATAGACTCAGAAGGAGTCAAGCTTTAGAGGGAGTGTGGAGACTCAAAGTGAGCCTGATCTCAGAGAGAGTTAGTGGCTTAGAGACTTTTCCTCCTCATATTTAGATGGGAGAGAGAGACATATTCCAGGACTAACAGATAGGTTCCATGAGTGAGGAGGCTATATTGAAGCTTCATAGGCTTCGAGGAGATATGAGACCTCCTGAGAAGATTCCTATGTTTCAGTGACAGAGGAGAAATCCAGTCAAAAGGACTAGGATATGGATTTTTCTTTGGTTTAGAGATTATAAGGGAAGTCAATGGTGACTTCCAAGTTGATCTACAAAATCAAGAATGTTGCAGATAAAAGTATAGAGATGTACAAATCTTGATTTGTGGACAGAAGATTCTCCCAGCAAGAGGGAGAAGATTATGACAAGAAACTTGCTTGAGTAGCCAGAAGAAGTGTACATAGAGTAGCCACAAGATACATGAGAAGGAGTCTCATGTTTTCATATTGAAAAAATATTTGTACAGGCTTAAGCAAACACCTAGGGCAGGAAATGCCAGACAGTTATTTTGATTAGCCTGGGATTGGTTGCCTACATTGATGGTGACGAATCTGAAGAGACAGTGGATGTTTCCATGGATAGACAGATGATTGGTTCGTTAACAAACACAAGGCCATATATATGTTTTTTGGTGAACAAATTGAGTCAGTATAATTGTGTCGAGATGTATTCACTTGATCGTAACAAAACATGTGATGAGTTACCTGAAAGGTACAATTGACTATAGACTTGGATATGTTTCAAATTGTGAGATCAACCTGCAAGGCTATACTGATTCAGATTGGGCCGGTAGTGTCACAGACTAGAAGAGTACATCTGGATGTTGCCTCAATATTGGGATCAACTATGATATCATGGTTTAGTAGGAAGTAGAATAGTGTGGCGCTTAGTATGGCTAAGGAAGAGTATATAGCAACGTGTTCAACTAACTGTGAAGCACTGTGGCTTCAAAATCTACTTGCAGGATTGTTTGATCTCTAGTTAGAGGTGACTTGTATCTGGTGTGACAAAAAGAGTTGTGTGAAGTTGTTGGAGAACCCGGTGTTTCATGACAAGTCCAAGAATATCGATATCAAGTACCATTATATTAGAGATATGGTGCAGAAGGGAGCAATGAAGCTCCAATATGTCACAACAGATGAGGAGATAGAAGATGTGTTGACCAAGCCTCTATCAAGGGTGAAGTTTGAATACTTCAGGGACAAGCTTGGTGTGGATCGGAAGGATGTACCCTTGTGATAGGGTATGATTTTTTACAGATGCGACTCCATATAGTATCATGGTTGTCATTCCTGGGCACTAATTGTGGCACCAGTCAGGATGATGTGTATGCAGATCCTTCAGGGATAAAGTGTTTTCCTAGCTGAGGAGGCCCAATCGGTTTGTGTGGTTGGAGGCTTCACGTAGATCCTTCGAGGAGGGAGTGCCTCTGAGATAGCTAGAGGGCCAACCTAGTGGGTTGTACATCTTCTACTCCAGTGAAATAGTCTAGTACGCATAACTACTCTAGTGAAATAGTCTGGTATGCATAGATACTCCAGTGAAATAGTCTGGTACACTGAGATATTGCTACTCTAGTGAAGTACTCTGGTACGCATAGCTACTCTAGTGAAATAGTCTAGTACACTGAGATATTTCTACTCTAGTGAAATAGTCTAGTATGCATACCTACTCCAGTGAAATAGTATGGTACACTGAGATATTGCTACTCTAGTGAAATATTTTGGTACGCATAGATACTACAAAGAAATAGTTCAGTACACTAAGATATTTATACTCCAGCGAAATAGTCTGGTATGCATAACTACTCCAATGAAAAAGTCTGGTAAGATATTTCTACTCCAGTGAAACAGTTTGGTACGCATATCTACTCCAGTGAAATGGTATGGTACACTGAGATATTGCTACTCCAGTGAAATAATATGTTACGCATAGCTACTCTAGTGAAATAGTCTGATACGTTGAGATATTGCGACTCTAGTGAAATAATTTGGTACCTTGATATATTGTTACTCCAGTGAAATAGTCTAGTACGCATGTTACTAGTTATGTATGAACTAGATTTCAGATTCTATGTGAGTTGACGAGTTACTAGTTCTTTATGAACTAGATGCCAGATTCTGTGTGAGTTGGAGAGTTACTAGTTCTTTATGAACTAGATGCCAGATTCTGTGTGAGCTGGCGAGTTACTAGTTCTGTGTGAACTAGATGCCATATTCTTTGTGAGTGGGTGAGGTTACTAGTTCTGTATGAGCTAGATGCCAGATTTTGTGTGAGATGGCGAGTTGTATTTTCCCAAACTGCATATTCCATATCCCATGCGACTATGATGGTGATACTTGTGACATGATATGTTTGATTATGAGATAACCTATGTGGCTATGCTACTTGTTACATGATATGTTTTATCATGAGATGGTTGTGTGGCCATGCTACTTGAGACATGATCTATTTGATCATGAGATAACCTGTGTGGCTATGGTGATGCTACTTGTAGACTATTCTTCAAGATCATGTGAGTCTTTCCCATGCCATGTGATATGGATGGATGTGTTTGAGACCATTACATGAATAACATCTTAGTTAATACCTCCCAAGATAAGAGGGAGTGTTGATGTTTTGATAGTTGCTGGAGGTATTAACCTCCAAGCGTAACCTTGGTACTTAGAATAGAATATTCCGGAAGTAAGAGAACCATTAAAAATATGTGTGGAAACCCTAGAAGAGAATTCATCCCAAGGAGAATATAATAAATAAATAGAAAACCCTAGAAAGAGAAGTCGACCTTGCAAGAAAAAGTCAAAGTAAATTATATTTTCCAGAAAAGACAGATCGGACCTATGGGAAAAGTTCATTGGCATAATAAGTATAAATAAGGTGACGCCTTATCTCATTTATACATTCACACACTCTCACTCATCAAAATGAGGGCGCAAGTTCGAGGAGCAGCTATTGCAGTTGCAACAAAAGGAGGCGCAAGTCTGAAGAGGGTGGTGCAACAGTTGTTGTGGTGTAATATCAGTCTTTCTGGTATCTCTCTTGTGTGATTCTCTTGGTAAAGGTACGCTTCTATTAGTAGAGGTACATTCTCTTGGTACTGTGTTGTTTCTGTAGTAGTGGTGTTTCTGGTTAGGGTTTATCTGTTGGTTCTAGTGTGGACTTGTCAGAATCATTCTATCTAAGAAAATGTTAGTATGCTCGGGGGTGGCATATGTGAATGCCTATGGTTGGGTGAAAATTATGTGACATTGTCAATGGTTAAACGAGCATACCAAAATTTTAACACTAAGTTCCATAACTAGTCATGTGGCTCCACGTCGACCTAGTATGCTGGTGGGTGAGTATTGATGTGTTGTAAGTACAAGTTGGATTGCTAAGAAATATTTATATTTTCTTCACAGAAACATCTAAGCTCCAACTCATCAATCCACTTCATGAATTCCTACTTTTTCAATTCCCACTTGTGTATCATGGCTAATAATTTCAAGGTTTCCCCCTCTTAGTCAGTTGTCTGTTTTTTTTTCATTAATCAAAATATGATTAAAAGCTTCATATTCTCATTACATGAAGTCTTAACATGATTATAATTATGGGGGGAAATAGGGTGTTACATTCCCCTCCCCCTTAAAGAAACATTGTCCTTGGTGTTTAAAACACCATGTATGTACCCTCATGGCATCTTCCATCTCCCATGTAGCCTCATTTTCTCCAAAGTTCCTTCATTGCACCTTGACTTGCACGATGGATCAATTCTGAATCATTATTTCTCTCTTGTCCAGGATGCATTGAGGTTCGGGCTGGAATTCTACCTATGGCTCTAGCTGTATCAGAGTCCAATCAATAACATGATTAGAATCATGAATATATTTCTTCAACAAGGATACATGGAACACATTATTATCTTTAACAATAGGTGGTAACAAAATTCTATGTGTTAATGGCCCCACGTTTTCCAGGACTTCAAAAGGTCCACAATAGTAGGGTTCCAACTTAGGACACATTCCCATTCTCAAGAAAATTTTATTGGGTTTAGTTCATATACACACATGATCTCCCACTTTGAACTCTCTATGGGTTCTCTTTCTATCTTCATAACTCTTTTTCCTGTCTTGAGATACCTTCAAATTCTGCCTTATCTTAATAATTTCTTGTTCCATTTCCTTCAACAATTCTAGTCCAAGTATGATCTTATCCGTTGGATTGTCCCAACCAATTGGAACTTTGCATTTTATTCCATATAGAACATAAATAGACTCATCTTCAATGATTCTTGGTAACCATTGTTGTAGGAAAAATCTACCAAAGGTAGATACTCTTCCCACTGTTTGGGATGATGCATAACATGCATCCTCAACATGTCCTCTAACATTGTTCTCACTCTTTTGGTATGATCATCTGTTTGAGGATGGTAGGTTGTGCTAAATGCCAATTTTTTTCCCAAGCCTGCAAACAAGATTCTCCAAAAAATTTAAGTGAACTTAGCATCTCTATCCGAGATTATGGTCTTGGGAAAACCATGGAATTTGAAAATTTCCTTCATAAAAACATTAACAATATCTATGGACTTAAAAGTAGATTTAACAGGAATAAAGTGATCTTCCTTTCTCAGGTTATCTACCACAACCATGATTGAATCATTGTTGTTTTACTGTCTTTGGAAAACCTCTAATGAAATCCATGGAAATCGCTTTCCATTTCCACTATGGAATAGCCCAACAGAATGCTTGTGCTCAACCTTTACTTGTTGACACTTTAGGAAGTTGACAATGTATTGATCAATTTCCTTCTTCATTATTGGACAATAGTACATTTGTGTTACCATTGTTACCATTTCTAGTAACTAGGATGAACCATATAAGGTTTCTTATGGAACTCATCCATAATCAGGTGCCTCAAATCTAATGAATTAGGCACATACAACCTATTTTTATACAATAACAACTCATCAATTGTAAGAAAATATCCCTCATACTTTCTTTCCTTGGATTCTTGTTGTAACCCTTCTCTTACCTGATTTAATAACTCATCTTCATGTAAGAGGGTTTTAATCCTCTGATTAATATCAGACTCTCTTACACTTGTTGCTGCTAAGTGTATTGTATGCACACTTTGACTGAGTGCATCTGCCACTCTATTTTCCTTTCCTTTTATGTGTTTGATTTAAAAATCAGACTCACTGATCAACGCCATCCATCTGAATTGTTTGGAATTCAACCTTGGTTGGTCGAATAGATACTCTCGACCACAATGGTCGATCATTAGGATGAATCTTCTCTCAAGAAAGTAATGTCTCCATATCTTCAATGTATGCACAATTGTTACAAGCTCCAAATCATGGGTAACATACTTCTGCTCATGCTCATTCAATTTCTATGATTCATAACAAATCACTTGTTATTCTTATATAAGAACTCCACCAAGCCCTTCCTTGCAAGTATCAGTACAAACCAAGAAATCCTTTTCAGGATCTGCAATATTCAGAACATGGGCATTAGTCAAAAGATGCTTTAGCTACTGAAAGTTGGCTTCACACTCTGGTGACCATACACACCTCTTCCCCTTACTTTGTAATGAAGTAATGGGGTTACCAATATTGAAGAATCCCCTTATGAAACTCTTATAATATCTATCCAATCCCATAAAATATCTTACTTCAGTTACATTCCTAGGGGCAAGCTAATCCATGATTTCCTTGATCTTCTCAGGATCTACTGCCACTCCTTCTGTTGTAATTATGTGGCATAAATACTGGATTTCCTTTTGAAGGAGATCACATTTGTTGAACTTAGCATACAACAGGTTCTCTCTCAACACATGTAGAATCATTCTGAGATGTTCCCCATGCTCTTATCTAGTCATGGAGTATACCATAATGTCGTCAACAAATACCAAGACAAACTTGTCTATATACTTGTTAAGAATGTTATTCATTAAACAAATGAATGTAGATGGTGAATTTGTAAGTCCAAATGGCACCACCACAAACTCATAGTGCCCATACCTTGTTCTAAAGTTTGTCTTGTGGATATCCTCATCCTTGATTCCGACTTGGTGATATCCTAACCTCAAATCAATTTTTGAGAAAATTGCAACTCCTCTGAGTCAATTAAAGAGATCATCTATCATGGGAAAATGATATTTGTTCTTGATGGTCATATTGTTCAATTTCCTATAGTCAATACATAGGTGCAATGTGTCATCTTTATTTTTGAAAAATAGAGTTGGTGCTCCCCATGGGGACACACTTGGCCTGATGTAACTTTTATCTAACATCTCCTTCAACTACACCAAATTCAGTGTGCTCATTCGACAAGGAACTTTTGATGCTGGTATTTCTCTAGGCATAAGATCTATTGTTTGGTGTATTGCACATGCAAGTATTGTGGAACTTTTTTATGGGCCAAAGAATTGCAACAAGATCATTGTACTCCTCAACTCACAACTTTAAATGTCATACCAAGGTTCGTACAAACTTAAGAGGTGCTATGCACTATATGTGCAAACCCCGCACATGCATCTATCTACAAAGAAGGACTATATTAATCCAAGGACCACTTCAAGTTACTTCAGTAAGGGATGAAAAGATAATAATTACTCAACACTATAGAGATGGAATTTAAATTCAACTACTAATAAAGCCGTAAAATACTTGAAATAAAGGACTACAAAACATAATTCAAAGGATCATGCGACCTCTTGATCAATCCCCTAGTTATCACATTGATGGAAATCCAGGGTGCAATACTAATAGGAGCAGAGTGCAAGGATGCAAATCTAGGTGAGCCGATATAGGCTACTTGATCCAAAACCATGAAGTAATCTTGCTACAAAATCAAAGCTGCAATTGTATAAGTTGATCTAAAGAAAAACAAAGTAAACCTTATGGTAAACTATTCTATTGCATAAATTGAAATGAAGCATGAGAAATCAAACTAATCTATTTTGAGATGAGACTAAAGTAATTCAAGGCCTAACATATTATTTTTTATGATGACAAAAGAATATCAATTACTTAAAATAGTGCTGGAAGTGATGCTACATGAAACAAAGCATTCCTATAGGATCTGGAATACTACTATAAGAAACTAAAAAAAATTGTATAAATTGCTATAGGAATTGCATAATTTTATACTAAACACATGATGCAAGTGGAATATAGCAAATGAGAATAATGAGTAAGTAAATACAACATAAAATGCTACTACATAACTAATGTTGCTTCTATAGGAAACACATTGTTGATAATTTAATCATGCATAACTTAGTTTATAAACAAAAGAAACTCATAAAAGTGTTGAAAGTCAAGTAAAGTAAAAAACAAAAGGTCCCTTGGGTAAACTTGAGTGGGCCCTACCCAAAGCTCTTACAAGGAACTTGCAAACAAATAACAACAACAAGATTGAAAATGCAACTTTTCCATTATCATATCAACTCAAAATAGAATTACAACTTAAATAAGTTCGAGCTCTCTAAATTCTCAATACAATAACACAAAAATGACTATAAAGATTGCCTAACTATCCCAAGGCTATCCCTTGGTATATTTTGATACTAAGAGCTTGCATCAGTCTATCCCTTCAATCACTCCTTAATTGAAGGGGATATGTGCTCAAGATCCTAAAATTAGCCCTCTTGTTTCTAGGAACTAGATTTCTTGGAAGATTTCATCGTAAGGATTAATAGTTTAGGTGGGTAAGGCTGGATATGGTGCATCGAAGAATTTTTATCCCATGGAAGAGGATGAGGGAAAAAAAATGATCCGAATTGAATCTGAACCAAATGAATGGGTAAGAGTAAGTACTTTCAAGACAATTCAACAATTTATGAAGGTTATCTAAACTATGTAAAAGATGATGTAATGTAAAATGAACAAGACAAAAGAGAAAACATGAGAATTAAATGAAAATAAAAATAATAATAAAGGAGAGAAAAACGTGAGGAATGAGAAATGAAAGGTCAGCTTGGTGCATCTCCCATTACCCTAGTTGTCCCTATTTTCTCATGTAATTTCACTCCCAATGGTTCTTTTGAACAAGGAGGAAGAGGCATAAAAATCCATGAGAGCATTGTACCAGATATTGCGGAGATGAAAAGAAATTGAGCCCCATTCGGTGTTGGTTTTCCCATTTGGGTTCCGAGGGTAAAACTTTTATGAGTTCACGGTGATTTATTTTGTTTGATTTAATGTTTGTGAAAATTGTGTGTGTGAGATTGTTGATGCTTTTACCTATGTTTAATAAGTTTCTTTGAGCATTGTTAATATGTCAATATGATGAATTTTAGATTGCATTTGTTAGCTCAAGTTCAAAAAATGTTTTCTCCCTTAGATGACGGTATATTGCATTTTAATGAAAATATTTGCCTATTATATATGTGATTTTATATTTTAACAAAATAATCACCAATACTTTAGAAGTTTTTACAAAGATTCGCCAAGTTTTTATAGGATTTTATAATTCGATGAAATATTTTCCAAAAAATTATATATAAATATTATATTATTGATAAAATAGCCTTCAAATTTTCCTATACATCATGGGGATTCACCCATTTATTATACATATTAATTTGGCGGGGGGGGGGTTTCTTAAAATATTCTCTGGTTCTAGGAACACACAAATCTAGCATGATTGCACCCATTGCTTATTATGGAGGCTAAGATATCTATAATTTGGAGATTCCTAAGGTCAATACAAACACAAAGACAAATGCAAATTTTCACCAAGACCCCCAAGTATGTGGTTCTTATTGAGGAGATTGATTGCTCACTCTAGTTCTCAAACCATGCAAAAAAAATGTTATAGAGTGGATGTTAGAGCATAATCCCTATTGCATAGATATAAGGATAAAATGAATTATGTTACCTTCTCCATATCTTACTTCAAAATCCCACTCAAGAATAAAAAATGTTGCTCCAATAATTAAGGTTGTAAAGGATACATCTCAATGTTCTTAGGCTTGTGATGAGGCAAAGGGGAGGAGATCTAAGGAGCATTCTCAAATATTTGACACTTAAGCATCATTATATTGATGTCAATGTTTCTAGAAACAAGGAGTTTTATAGATAAAGATACGTAAAATTGGGGAAATGGGAATGATCAAAGGAGTATAAAGAATTGATGATGTAGAAAATCGAATGAATAGAATCACAATTTTCATTGTTGTAATTCCAATTTTAGGTTTTGTGATGTTGACAAGGTATATTTTGCATAAGATCATACATAAATTGAATAAAAAACATACAAGTTATCATTGATCTTAATGGATTTTTCTTTTATCCCAAACAAAATCATTAACATAATTTTTTGCATAACAAAGAATAACTGCGTGTTATCTTTACAATGAGTTTGAAAAAACCTATATAAGATTAGTGAATTGTTAAGAGATTTACATTCAAGTATTAATTATGTGTTTTTTTTTTATCTAAGTATCTACTGCAATGAAAGGGATGTCATGAACAATATACTAAGTGGTTGAGAGGTGAACAAATTTTTTCAAATAGCAATTAAATATTAGATACCAATGCCTTAACCATGTTAGATTCGTCATCATGTTAGATGCTTTTAGAGAGATGGACTATGTGAACATGAAGAAAGAGAGATGACCTCATTTTTTTTGGTTCAGTCAATGTCTAATGGATTCTCTTCCAAATTTTCATTGAACAACACATTTTTATTGAATCTTGCTAATATGTTTTCAATGCCATTGCAATTCACACCAAGAAACCTTGACCAATTGTTTTGTTTATTTGCAAAGCCAAGAGAGGAGGCAAAGTGTCACAAAGTGTTGTATGCACCTTACTAAGTGTTGCATGCACTTTGTCAAGTGTCGTATGCACCTTACTAAGTGTTGCATGCACTTTTCCAAGTGTCACAACTCGTTGACACCATGAAATAAATTTTCTATGATCCCTAAGTCATATTGGAGGAAGAAACCCATCATTTCAAGGCCAGAAACATGCTTTTCACTTGGAAATTCGACCATTTTTTGATCATTTATGAAGGGTTGTGTTGGAGCCGCCCTTGTTTTTTCTATCACAATTTTCATTTTGATACTTGAAATCTAAATATGGTTTTCTTTTTCCCTTTGAGATTTTGGGACCTCTGGAACATTGTCACGTGAGCAGCGATGACTTTCTACTCTCGAAACAAGTCCTACCTTTCGTCAGAATGTTCACTCTTTTTGTTTTACTTCGGGATCTCACAGGTCGGATACTATAATTCATGAATTCACACGTCCCGAGTCACGAAACGGCGAAGTCGTTTTAGTTTTTCACTCAAAGCAGTAACCAGGGTAAAATATTTTAACTCATGATTAGACGTCGTCGGGGTTTCACACCTCGGCATTCGCCAAACCAAAATGTTTATTTTTACAACCCCGAGAGCCGAGAATACGAGGTCTTTTAGGGATAACCCACGTCAAGGATTAAAGGCAAAAAGCTAACCGTGGTAAAGGTTGTTCTCGGTATTTCGCCACTCGGCACTATCTTTTTCAAAAGTTACAGCTTCTAAACCCCGACTCACGAAGTCACGATGTAATTACAACATGATTAATTAATCACTTAATCCAAGATCATCTTCCCCTTAATTAAGTCTTGTTATCGCCATCTCGCGGTTTCACGACTTGGCATACAAATCTCCCAGAAACTTATCTTCAAAGCTCCGAGTCGCGATATGGCGAAGGTGATAATTATAAGATTAATCAAGCCCCAAACTGCGATTACCTTTAATTAAACCTAAATCGATCTTCGCAGTCTCGGGAGTTAGAGACTCAAAATGTTAAAGAAAATTTCCCGATATAACGAATAGCTAGATATTAATTACCGTTGGCAAGATTGGGGTAATTAAGTTGAATCAGACACATCCCACGTTTCGATGCTTGCACAATTCTCGAGGAAGCCTTTCCACTCCATACGCCAACTGACTTTTAAACCGCCAAAATTTATGACATTAATGGGAAATAGGGTAAATCTTTGAATATAAGATCGGTTTTTACGACGACAAATTATTTCTAAATATGATGGGACAGGCTAGCTTTGAAAGGTACCAATTTTTCAAATATATGTAAGAGCTACAATTCATTGTAACAAATGCATTTTCATAGCACGCAGAGCTCATCACTTCTGAGTAAACTAACTTCTGTATGTATACGCAGTTCTATCGCAGAAGAGCTAAAACTCAAGCTTCAGCCATGGCTCCGTGGAAAGAAGCAAAGGCGAATGTTGAGGTTGCAGGACAAAGCTCAGACAATGTCTCCGATACTTCGCCCCGAAGTATCGACTCGGTCCCTAACTGGTCATTTGTTTCAAACGTTCTGCAATCAGAATTGGTCGACTATTCTGACGACTCTGACGACAATGAAAGAGATGATCTAAACACCAAGTATAAGATAGTCGTCCAATCCGGAATGCACAGAATAGCGGCCAGGCCACGGTTGCTACCATATTATGACATGATCCGATGGGTGTTGGATCATGTAGACATACCGACTAGGACTATCATGGACGACCAGAGAGTTACCTTAGGGACTTTTAGGCCTGAGCACTTGCAAACCATGTATAAGCTACCCACGACATTCAACTACACATATGGCGCTGAGTTCCTGGAGGAATTCAAGGAGAAGGAGTGCACACAGTATGATAAAACCATGCCCGGTTTGATAAAGGATTGGGTTTCACGCACCGCGAAGTTCAGAGCTAATGACCACGGTGTTTATTCAATCGCTTAGTTGGAACCACAGTATAAATATGTGGCCATGATGATGTGCCGGTTATATGGGAGAGAGGACACATCGCATTTTTTCCTCGCGTGGGTGCCTCTAATGTTTCGGGTCGCAGAAGGTTGCTCTTTCAATTGGGCAAAGATGCTTTCGGATAGTTTGGCCAACCGGGTCACAGAGTACCAGGAGCAGAAGGAAAATGGGAGGCCGTCCTCATTCTTCATTTCCGCATATATTATGGACGCAATATGTTCCATGACACCATTTCCATTGATGAGCTGGGGTTGGACTTTGGCCGAAGACAAACCCATACATGTATATCATGAAAAGCTATGGGAAAACAAAGCAGAAAATTTCGCGTACGAAATTTTTAACTGGGTGATGGTGCCCCTACATGTCGCCATTTTTGGGCGCCCGCCACCCCGCATCTCAGACAGCATAGAAACAAACCTGAGAAGCATAGCGGACTGGTACGTGGAGGCAGAATTCTCATACCTCAGGGTTTTCGGGGCTTCTGTTCCCCCGCATGCGCTGCCATTGTTCATCCTTGACAAGCTGGCTTGTCGCGAGGTCGCTCAGCAGACGGTAATCAGTGGTGTAAGTAAAGAGCTAAAAGGGTACTCAAAGAAGGTTTGGTCGTCTTTTCCCATTCGTTTGAATTCTTATTCTTTATTAGATTTCGGGCATGCCAAAGCCGAGGCTGCTGCCCTGGAAGACCTAAATTTGGTCTCCATTGAGTACAAGAAGCACAATCCATAGAGGGTCGTGAGCAATCATTTGGCTAACTACGGGCTCAAAAGATTTGAGCATGAGAATTCACCCTCGGATGACATTTTTCGAGGAGCAAGGTCCTATGAGGAAATTCTAGCCCGAATTCAATCCTTGGCACCTGAGGATAGAACCACGGTATTGAAATTCCAGGAACACCGACAGAGCTGTCTCCCCGCTGTATTGCGAGGCGAAGGTCCAGGTATATCGGAGACGAAACAGGGGGATGCTGGAGGTTCTAAACATGCAACTCTTGACTTGGGAAAACACCAGGATTAGGAGGAACAAATGAAGAATCCCGAAGCAGAGGTGAAGACTCCGGACCCGCCAAAGAAACAGAGTCCGGAGATCGAGATAAAGACCCCAGAACCGCCAAAGAAGCACAACCCGGTCGACACCCTAGGAAAATCGACGAAACAAATCGGGGAACCCATCACTTCTGTCACCCCCTTGCAGTCGACTCAGGGGAATATCGAAGAAGGATGGATATTCAATGAGGAGCTGAGGCCCATAAGAGCAGAAGAACTCCCTCCGAATGAGTTTTTCTTTCATAAAAAGAGAAAAGCGGTAGTAAAAAGGGAATTCTACCAGGAAGGAGAGTCGACTGCTAAAAGGTACAAAGTTATGACCGACGGAAAAAATAAAAGGAATGAGCAATTCGCCACTGAAATCGTAGGGACGCTAGGAGCGTATGCCTCGGAAAATCAATTGTCAGTCGGACTTTTAAAGAACCAACTTAAAAGGAAAATCGCCTGATCAAGACTCTTGAAGTCAGATTGGCCTCGGCCACGGAAAATGCTAAAGGCCAGGTGAGTGTGGAAGTAGAACAGGCCAGATTGGCTGACAAAAATGAAATAGAGATGCTCAAAGCTAAGCTTGAGCAAGCACAGTTGGCGGTCTGGGATGGTCGGACGCAGGCGAGCCAACAGAGGAGTTTGATTGAACAGCTGCAAGCTCGGGCAGAAATCGCTGAGAGCAAAATGATAGACATCGGGATATTCAAATCCCAAGCGATCGGGATTCGGAGCAGAATCTCTTCGGCATAGCAGAATTTGCTCGCCAAGGTGGGAGTGATCCGGGAAAAGTGTCTGTTGATCAATCAGGTTTTCGAGAACTTATCGGTCAGAGAAAGGGATGCAGGAGCAGCTCTATAATGATCCCAAGCCAAATTATTTCTTGGAATCACTAACTACTACTACTTTATTGAGTTATTAAGTGCATACAAGATTCATCAACACATGGAGATCACAATATATTCAAGATGTAGAAGCACAAGCAAAGATCTGACC
>SNQJ01S0194267.1:3961-21621 GCA_010110895.2 Picea sitchensis | reverse complement strand
AACTGGGCTTGAAGGTAACCAGGCCTTATAGAAATGTTTGTGGATTTGAATCCAAATCTGTACCCACACATGGCGTGATTGAGAACATTGAAGTACGACTAAAGGAATTTCCTGAGAAGATAGTTTACATAGACATAATAGTCATTGATGTCCCTAATGTGTGGGGAATGCTTTTGTCTAGAAATTTTGGTGCAATGATAGGAGGGTCTCTTGAAATGGATCTCACCTTTTTGCGATTACCTTTAAAGGATGGGACAACCGGAAGATTACTCAACGTACCACTGACTGGAACTCATGTTCATGATGTTGCCCCTACAAAAAATGAACAACAAAAAGATGTGATACAAACTCTTCAGGAATATTCTCCAGAAGACATTCCCTTTACAACGGAAGAAGATTTTGACCAGATTGAGTGGCCTAAGAAAGAAGAATACTAGCAGCTTCTAGACCAATTTCAGAATAAATAAGTGGGGATGGTCAAGATATTGAAAATACCAAAGGGTGAATATGATGTTCAGATACATCCGTCCCATCAAGAGGAATTTACTCCAGAAGCCCACCCACCTCCCTCAGTACAATACACCAGGGTGATCCAAGAAGATGAAAGATGCAAGATCCAAAAATACAAGGAAGGAGAGTTAGTGTGGATGTGGGATATCCAGAAAGGAGAGCCTACTAATGTAAAAGGAAGTATACAGTCATGGCTCGGACCCTTCAAGGTCGGAATGGAATCAGTAGATAACTCTTATTATNGAACATCATCTGAGAGATATAAAGGTCATATCCTAGCCTTGATTTGATAGTGATTGCTTCAGAATGAGACCCAAGGGTTTTTGTTCAGTTTTAGGTGTGCCACTTTATGTTTTTCAACTCCCTTTACCCGGCATAGCCCTGCTTCCAGCATGCATGTTCAATACCTCGGTGGGTTTACCTTAGTACCATACAAGCATGGCTCTGCTACCAACAGGCCTGTTCAGTACCCCGATGGGTTTACTTGTACTTCCTGATACTTCCTTTTTATTATATTACTCAAAATATTTAGAATTATGTATACTGCTCATTGACAGTTTTAGAGTATAAGGAAGGAAGGTGGTACGAGAGTGTCTTAGATTTATTAGGCACATAATTAATTGTTTGAAATTATCCCAAGGGTGACATCATCCACATTCAACTTAAATCTTACCTATTCAATGTATAATGGAACATCTCGGATAATGACTAAGAGGTCCCTCTAGTTAATCCTATTAGGGTTCTCATGAAACTTCATTGAGGTTTTTCAAGGGCGGTCCACCACATGAGGTTTTCATCAATACCTCCAAGAGAAACTTGTAAAGATAAACGTGGATAAGAATTTGTTGAATCAACTAGGTTAGTATTATACATAATGGTGTTACCACTTTTCAATGGATATTTCAATTAGCAATCACTTTTTCAAAATGATGAGGTAATAAGACAAGTGCACCCATTATCATATCAAGCTAAATGTAAAAATATCTTCTTAAAGGAAAGCAAGGATGATTCATTCAAAGTTGAGTGTAGAAATGTAGGAGGAAGATGTACATGAGAGTAAAAACAATTCAACGCAAGACCTAAATGATCCTTGATAGGGAGAACATGAAGAGATTAGCCCATACCTCTAATTACCTAAAGTGAAAATGATGTTAAGCACAGGACAAAGATCATATCACCTTGGCATCAGTACCAGATTGGTAACTGGTATCATAACATGTTTCTTCAGTACCGTAATAGATAGTTTCGGAATAGGATAGTAACGGATCAAGGCAGTACTAGAATAGAGCAGAGGGCAGAAACAGAGTGACATGATGAATGATTTCCATATGAGGAGATGTATATGAGGGCTTGCATAAATTCATGGTAGGGAGTGTGCAATAATTGAGAGTAATCATATGTTTATTTCATAATTAGTCTAATTCCTTAGTAAAACGAAAAAAATGTTGAGTTTATACGTCCTATTTCTTGAAGTATTTAAATCAAGAAGAAAAAATTGAATACATGATTAGAGCTACCATCACCTTATTACCAGTACCAGATCACCTGAGTATCGGATGAGCGCAGACCTAGTGGTTTTGAAACTTTTGTAGGTTGCACCTTTGGAGAAGTTACTAGTGTTTTCTGCAAACTAGAATTTGTAAACTTCTCCTCGTGGTTGGCATACTCTTAGTATCAAGTTGTAGAAGATACTATCAATCATTGTTGTTGTAGGAAGAAACATATGAATGCTGGATTGTTGCCACTTCCATTTTATTAGAAAATAAACCTAACTACCACTGTCTCAGCAACCACTCCCTCGTACTTGAGGTTTGGCATGTCCTCATGCCAAAGAAGGAAGGTACTGATGAAGCTAACCAATAAAACAGTTGTTTTCCACCTCTCCTGCAAATAGATCCATTAATGTCTACCATTATGTCTCCTTGTCCAGGCTCTAATTCAATGGATGTTCTTCATAGGTTTACTCTGTCGTGACTTTTGAGGGATGAAAAGCATGTCCATCTGTAATTACTTCGACATTCTAAACCCATTTGGATTCAGAGAGTAAACCCACTGTCATGTCTGATATCCAGCTTCATATTTTTTTCAAAAATTTAGTTGTTGTCACATTTGAAAACCCAACAAAGTCATTAAGTTCTCCAAAATGAGCATGCACATATACTTTTGTTGATGATGGTCTTGCAAGTTGTGGAGAAGTAACACCATAGAATGCAACAACACTATTGGATTCTGGAAACAACACATCACTTGCAATAGATAAAGCACCACCCTTGCAATAAAACTGTTACTCCAACCATTTTCCTTCAGCCATTGCATGGATGCCGCAATATATTTAACAACTTGCCAATCAAGACCATCCATTAAAGAGGTAGAGGCTACTGCATAAACAATAATGACAGTCAAACCCCTCTATAAAAATGCCACATTCTGTTGCAATTGCTCTTGTTGTGTTAATATTGTCGCCAATAACCATTCTCACTATAATACCCGCCATTCTACATACTTCAACAACTTCTTTGACACCAAGACGCACAGGATCCTTGATGACAATAATGATAATATGTGTATAACTATTTACATGGATGGTTTCTTTCTCTGAATCAAAATTATCTTCCAAGTCTATAAAAGCAAGGCAACGAATGTTGCAATAGGAATTATCCTTACAGGTGCTTCATTTCTTGCTATTGGTCCTCTGTTAGAATACATCGGTGGTGGTTGATAGGATGGAGCAATTCCTTGACGACCATAAGAATTTGATTGAGATTTCAATCCTCATCCAGCTGCTAGACCGATTCCAGCACTCAAAGAGTTCTGCACTATACTTGGAACTGACTGGGAAGGATTTGCGTATGAACCAGCTACAGAGATATTGGGAGGTCCAGTTGTCCCAATACCAAGGTCATTTTTTGGATAGACCGCACTTACAGGTTGAGCTACCGAATTTGGATTTGCGCCGGCTCTGAACCTTGCAGCATAAGAACCTCCATATGACTGTCCAGGTTGAAGATGTTGTAAAGGTTGATACTGGGGTGCTTGTTGCATTGGCATAGAAGCCCGATGTTGCTACTGCTGAGAATTTGCATCAATCACCAACTATCTCACACTTGACAACTACAACATCCATATTCAAAACTATGATAATCTTGCGATTATGTACCAAATTGCAGATGTATTCAATCAATTGAACGACATAACCTTTCTCAACCCATCCTGATTTCACATACTCATTGAGCTATGTTGTGAGCATTGCCTTCTGCATAAAGGATCCATCAGAGAGCACCATTCCATGTATGGGATGTTGTGCAAATTCTCTTACTATGTCTCAATATGATATCCAAAATCGCATAGGCACACAGAAAGTCATTTACTGAATACAATAACAGTTCCAACATTTGAGAAACAACAATCTTGGCAACTCTGTTTCCAATTTATGGTTGATGACAAAAAATGAGGTTGCAAGTGGGATCCCAAAATGTATGTATTGCTGCTACAAATCAACAAATTGTAATTACACTATATGATGTTCCAAAAGTGTGTCAATTTCTCTAGGATTTTCATTATTATCTGCAAAATGGACAGGACACTTGATCCCATATATGCATATTGAACAATTTCCTTTGAGCCTAGAAGATTAACATGCCTGCTCTATTGTTGATCTTACCCCTATAGCCCTTCATACAAAAATTACAAGTTTTCACGGCAGAGGATCAGAAAAATGCTTACCTCAAGTTACCCTTGGAGTCAATACTTACATATCTAAATTCTGAGTTATTTTTGCAAGAACTTGAGCTTTGAAGACCATTCGGAAAATCTGATTGTGCATGACCGGATTTGAAGAATGCATCTGGGTTGCTGGGACACTGTTAATATTTTGCTTGTATGCAGTCCCGATACCAAAAAAAATCATGTTGTTGCCTTTGAGATGTTTGTTAGTGAGCAACTTGGTATAAGAACAAATATTGGACATGGGAATAGTGACCTCCTTCTTTCCAACAAGCTTCCTTGTCAGTTCCCCGCTTATTCAGAAAACATAAAAGAACTGTTGTACTGTATTTTAAACCGAACCACTAACTATATGCAGATATTTATTCATTGTCCTACCTACTTGAGAAAAGAGAAAGCCTTTTTTTCAAGTATAGGAAAATTTCTAGTGAATCCATGTGCGTAACAGGGTTAGAAATATATCCATACTCGGGTTTAAAAGATAAATTTTAATGCATACCGGAGTATGAAGGACCAACTACTTTAATGATGATATCAAACAATAATGAAAAGTAACAGAGTAGTGTGACCTGACAACTAATTGGAACCATCTTTCAATAAGATCAAGATATTCTTGTTTCCCTTCTTTGTTTAGGTCACACAACATGTCCTCCTTTCCCATTCCACACAGAGCATTTTCTTCAAGATGATTGGTCTCTGAGGTTCTGCTGAGAGGTATGATAAGAACTCCTCAATATCAAGTTCCAATGGTTCCTCTTCATTGCATTCTATCCATTATTATTTAGTCTCCTCAGTGACTTGACAATAGGAATCAAAAGGGACTTCTAAATTTTCTTGTGGAGAGACAACTAAATTTTTTGCTACTGTCAAGATATGCTCTTCCTGAGAGGCAGATATCCCAGTTGTTGCTAGAAAGTTCTTGGAGGAACATTATTCAATCTCTTGATCATCCTTGAATTACTCTAGTTGGTTGATGATCCCTGTCTCACAACACAGATTAGTAATCGGGGGGTTCTTACAGCACCCCAAACATGATTTATCATTAAAGATCTAAATTTTAAAACTATTTGCAAAAACAAAACACACCAAACTTGGGCTCCTTGTGTTATTGGGACCCTGTTGTCACTAGGTTATCGGTTCGCACAAGTTAGCTTATCATAAATGAAAACACACTTTTGCATAAAATGGAGAGGACAACCTAACTTTGGAGCAACCCCACTAACGTGGATGTGTAGGTTCTTACCTCTCGTCTTACCATCTTCTCTCCGCCCTTAGGTCATCCATAAAACCAATCCAAAATCATTAAATTCAATCTAATTCAAATGCTACCTATTACCGTTTACAACTCCCCGGCAACGACGCAAAAATTTTGGTGCATAAATATGTTCACTATATATCTCACACTCATTTAAATGTCAATCTAGGATTCGTAATCAATAGAGTTGGTGCACTATATGTGCCAAGAACAGATAGCCTACCTAAGTCTGTTGCATATAGGAAATACTCATAAAAACTTTGTTTATAAAATTTATAAATACTTCAAACACCTTTGAACTTAGAAGAGAAAACTAATAATGAAACTTCTTCACACAAACAGCCAATCAAAAGATGTTTTCCCAGAGAAACAAGTGAGTTCATTTTAGGCACTTGTATTGAAAGATGAACTTTAAGAAGCTTGTCTCTTGTAATAATTAAAATAATCAATTCCAACCATTCTCGAAATCAGAACCAAATTTCAATTCCAACCATTCTTGAAACAAAATCCAACTTCAACCTCATGTAACTCAATCAAATCAACACAGGGAGATTCAGTATGACTGAAAGACTTTATTGCAGCACATGTAAATAAAAGATAAAGTCTTATGGTTCCCTGTGATACTACAATCATGAAATTCAAACATAAGTCCCACACTTCAAATTAAGAAATAACTATTTTCAACATCTGATAATAAAAGGTCTATTCGATCTAACACTTTCTTATACACACCAATCCAAAATGATTAACTCAATGCTCAATCCTGATAATGAAATAAATATTAATCACACATACACATTGCTGTAAACTATCCACACAAACACAATTACATTCACAGAATAATTACAAATGAGCTTACCTTGGTTGGATCAATGGGCCCTTGTCGTGCCAACAAAGAAGCTCAAAGAAACTTACAGAACAATAAACTTTACTAAACACATGGAATTGATGAATTTAACTTCATATTGATTCTTCAGCAAGTATGTTTACAGAGATAATATGTTCATAAATCCAATCTGCAACATAACAATTCCCCTCCCTTTTGGCTTAGCCATCACTCAATTTATATGATTTTTACATTAAAATTTTGGATCTAGACAATCCATTACAAATCAAAACAATTTTCCATCAATGGAGGTCGAGTACAACCACTATCTAATCAAGGAAATGTTGTTCCCACGAATCTGGGCATGATCTTTAGAAATTCTGGAAAATTGGCAAAGATTAAGGATGGATTGTTCCCTCTGAGCTGGAGGTCCACACGTGTGTGATATGGCGATTCTGGCCCACATGTCTGAATGAAAACACGTCTCTGGACAAAACCCATGTCCCCAAATTTTGAGATCCATCGTCATCGGCTCGAAAATTGAGGTGAAAATCAAGTACCAAAATGTCGGTACCAAAATCCCGTAGTTGGTTGTTTAGTACCAGAATACACACAGTCACACCATGAGTACTAGATTAGGTACATGAATTGGTACCGAATAGCACATGACTTGGTACCGGAATAGGCTACTCATGAATCAAACCGTTAGGATTATACAAGATAAAAACACTCTAATCGAATTAATTCAAGAAAGTTAAACAAATCATGCTTTAAATCATCAATTACCTCTTATGAACATGAACAAGGTCATTGGGTATGTGTTTGGGAGGAAATAGTCAAGTATAGTATTATAACATATGAAAAAAGGATCATATACAAGGTAATATAGGGCATTATATATGTCAAAAACGAGACTCAACACACGTATATTAGAAACTAAATTCCATACGGAACCTGCTATAGACCCAGGATTAGAAGTTAGGATAAATCCCATCATGAAGGACCTAATCATCAACAGGCTAGCTGTGAAAAAGAAATGAAGAAAATGGCAGAAAACATAAAACATGGCCGAAACAGATGAAAGCATTAGGGAGAATCAACCGTCTTGGTTGGTCACTCTGAAGAAGGAGATCGTTGAGCTGAAATAAATTCTCAGACTGGAATAAGTACATATCAGCATGTTTTGGACAGATGGTGGTCAAGGAAAATGGATTAGATATGATGAACCTTTTCCTAACGGTCCCTTTAAAATAGGATAACAGTTATTATAAATCATTCCTCTTTGTAACTCATCTCTAATTTTAGAATTAGGAGAAGTATAAATGTTTTGAATTCCACAAAAATTCCTCTATATATATTATCTCGAGGATATAGAAAGGCATGGAGAAAGAGGAGCATGCCCTCTATGCAAGGAAAATTTTGTAAATTTTGGGGCTAGAATGAATACATAAATGCAGAGGTAGATTTTGGATTGTTTATGAAAAGATTGTAACTGGCAGTGATATGAGTCTTGTTTTTCCCTCATAGTATGTATTTCCTGTAAGCATATATTTCATTTACACTTCCTTCTGTCTAAATTGGAGATTTAGAGGCCCATAATTCATTATTTGATGCTCTTGGCTTAGCAACTTAGACGGTGTTTCTTTCTTCTTAACTTATTCAGAATTCATCTATGTAATGTTCTGATGTAGTTATGTGTTTCTTTTTCCTCTGATGTCATGCAAAAGTTTCAGATATAAGTTCAGACTTACTACCTGATTTAGCCTTTTCCTCTGAATAGTTCTCAGGTTTGATAATGTATTTTATTTATTCCAGACCCCATAACCCAAATGTTTTCTTCTTTTTTCCAGTCATTTTATTAAAATCCCCCAAAGCAAACCAAATCTATACATCGATTTCCATAGATATACCCAGTGACACGAGAAATCCCTCTCCGAGTTGAGCAGGCTAGTGCCTCAGCTCTAAAGTTGGTTGAAACAGTTACCTCTATCATTTTTCTATTCAACCGGACAAAATTTACAGAGTGCTAAGACATTCCACTTGAGTGAAACATTCTTCTGCTGGAATATACTCAGCTTCAGTGGTAGATAGAGAAATTGAGGATTGTTTCTTGCTTGTCCAAGCTACCAATGATTCTCCCAAGAAGAATGCTCCTCCACTTGTAGTTTTTATGTCATCTACACAACCTGCCCAATCTAAATCTGAATAGACCATTAAAGAGAATGAATTATTGCTAGGGTACCACAAACCAATATCTATGGTTCCTTTTAAATACCTAAAGATTATTTTCACAACTTGAACATGGCTCTCTTTTGGTGCATCTTGGAATCTAGCCACCATTCCAACAGCTTGTTTGACATCAAGTCTGGAAGTTGTTACATAGATTAAACTCCCAATCATTGATTTGTAGTGTTTTGGATATACAACCTTGGACTCATCTTCCTTTCTTAGTTTTCATCCTACTTTCATAGGTGTACAAACAATTTTTCAATCCTCTAACTGGAATTTCTTAAGAATATCTTTAACATACTTGGATGGATGGATAAAGATTCCCTTTTTGGACTGTACTATTTTTAATCCTAGAAAGAAATTCATTTCACCAAGCAAGGACATTTAAAATTCTTGTTGCATCCTCCTAGAAAAGTCCTTACTCATTTTTTCATCATCACTCCCTAATATAATATCATCAACATATACTTCCACAATAATCATGCCATCACCAACAATTTTACAATAAATATTACTGTTTGATGATCCTCTTTTGAGGCCTTGTACTTGTAAATAAGAATCTAGCCTTGCATACCATTCTATGGGTGCTTGTTTTAGCCCATAGAGTTATTTCTTTAGTTTACATACATAGTCCTCCTTGTTAGTTAATTGAAATCCTTCTAGTTTCTCAATATAGACTTCCTCTTCTAAGTTTCCATTGAGAAATGATGACTTGACATCCATATGGTATACTTTCAATTCTTTGTAGATGGAAAAATCTAAGAACATCCTAATTGACTCTAATATAGCCACAGGTGCAAAGGTTTCTTCAAAGTATACCCCTTCAACCTGAGCATACCCTTTACATACTAATCTGTATTTGTTCCTGGTTACTTGCCCATTTTCATTCACTTTGTTTTTAAACACCCATTTAGTTCCAATGACATTCTTATTTTTTGGTCTTGGAACCATTTCCCAAGTATGATGTTTTTCAATCTGGTCCAATTCTTCATTCATAGCATTGACCCAATTCTCATCTTTGCATACCTCTTTTATTGAGATGGGCTCAATATGTGACAAAAATGCTATTTTTGTTTTATACAACAGTTGTCTTCTTGTTTGCACTCCATTGTTTTTATTTCCAATAATGAGGTCTTCAGGATGATTCTTTTGAGTTATTCTTGAGGGTGTCTTTGAGTCTCTTATTAAGGATTCTTCTCTTATATTTTCTTCTCGAATATCTTCCTCTTCTTCTATGGTATCTATTTCATCCTCTTGTATATATTCATTTTCTTCTTTATTCTCTTCTTCTTCTTCTACTTGTGTACCAACTAACTTATCATCATCTTCATCTTCATTGTCAAGTATTGTCTCTTGATGTTTGATCTTCATTATTTTTAAATCATCCACCTTAACATCTGCACTCTCAACAATATTATGTAATCTAAGATAGTAGCATCTGTATGCTTTCTTGGTAGAAGCATATCCAAGAAAGATACCTTCATCAGATTTAGCATCAAATTTTCTGAGATTCTCATCAAGCCTTTTGATGTAACACTTATTTATAAAGACCTTGAAGTATTTTACCGAAGGAGATCTCCCAAACCATAGTTCATAAGGAGTCTTATTACTATTAATCTTGTGATGACCTATGCTTATGTATATTGTTATGCCTACATCCTCCCTCCAATATCCATAAGACAATATTACTTCATTGATCATAGTCCTTTCATCCTCCTGGCCTATTCTATTCCTCCTCTCAACAATCCCATTTAGCTGAGGTGTTCTGGCAGCAGAGAATTGTCTCTTAATTCCATGAGTTTTGCAGAAGAGGTAAAACTCTTTTGAGGTGAACTCACCACCATTGTCTGATATAAAAAATTTGATTTTTGTATCTATTTCATTTTCAACAAGGGTTTTTAAATCTTTGAATTTGTTAAATGCTTCTGATTTTTCCTTGAGAAAACATACCCAAGCCATTCTAGTAAAATCATCAATGAACAACATAAAGCAGGGCTCTCCTTGCAAACTTTTGGTCCTTGTAGGTCCACAGAGGTCAGTGTGAACAAGATATAAAGGTTTTGAGGTTGAGTATTCTTTTGTTTTGAACCATATTCTAGTTTTCTTCCCTAGTTGACAATGTCTACACATAGGATTTGGGGGTTTTTTGATCTTTGGAAAGTTTTTTATTTCCCCAAGATTGTTGACTTTCACTAAATTGTCAAAGTTAATGTGCCCCACACTTCTATTCCATAGCCAACTTGCATCCACTAAATTTATATGACAGTCCTCATTCCATTGTGTATTTAGTATATATACATTCTCAGGAGTTATAGGAGTAGTACCAACCAATTTTCCTAATTCCTTTCTCCTAATATCAAATTTCTGGAAATCAAAGATGCAAATGTGCCCCTGATCACAGGTTTGGCTAACAATTAATAGGATAGGTTTAATATTTTCAACAAGCAACACATTCATTCCTTTGTATTTTCCCAAATTCATAGTTCCTTTCCCAAAGTATTTTAGCTAAAGCATTGTCACCAAATGTAACTTTACCCTTTTGTTTATTTAAGTTCAAAAACTTGTCCTTATTTCCTGTCATGTGTTTTGAGCAACCACTGTGAGCATACCAAAGATCTTGTTTATCTTGGGATTTCAAGGCAATAAGAAATTCCTCTTTTGAAGTCTTTTCTTTCCAAAGATTATTTTGATCTCTAATGAACTTTGGTTTTTCTGAGATTTCCATTAATCTGCAATTACTTGCTTTATGTCCATAGTTATTTCATCTGAATAATTCTAAGTTCCCTTCTTGTAGAGGTGCAAAGGAGTTATAATTTTTTTCTTTTAACTTATCTACTGTTTGGTTATCTTTAAGTTTATAGGTCTTAACCCTCAAGTTTTTCCTTCCATATGCTCTACAATTCATAGCTTTGTGTCCTAAATTAGAACATGAAAAGTAATAACCAAATAAAATGTGAGGATACCTGTTTTGATAAACCTTATTTGGTGTTTTCTTATATTCCTTCTTGATGGCTGGAAGTAATCCTCTGGAATTATGATCATTGCTTTTCTTTTCTTCATATTTCTTTTTGAATGTACTGAGGAGAGAAACTGCATAAGATTTTGAGTTAACTTGGTGTTCTCCTTGAGAATAACCTACTCCATTTTTGTTACTTGAATCCCTTTGTGTGGTTATAGTCTTATCTAATATTTTAGAGCTATTTTCATATCTTGTTTGGATAAGTTTTTCATCAAGCTCTTTTCTTAGGTGAACTAATTATGCCTCCATTCTTCCACAGGTTATTTGTTTCTCTTTAAGAGACTTTGTTGGGCCTTTGTTATGGAAGGAAGTGAAGTACAAGGAAGAAAAGGTAAAAAGAGAGCTTCACAGGAGACATAGTGACTGTCACTGGGTCGAAGTGAGAAAAAGAGTAGAAAAGATGGATCGAAGTGTGGAAAAGAAAGCCACTGGAAAAGGAGATTGAGGATGAAAGATCAACAAGGAATATGGATTGAGGATAACTCAGAAAGTGGAAAAATCCATCGTTGCATGATTTGGAACACCGCGTGAGAAGGAAGGGAAGGCAAGCTGGCAAAGCCCGGAAAAAGCGGTTCAAGTTGACCTACAGTTTTAGACACCTAGGGTTTTGGTATCTAGGGTTTTGTAAATTAGGTTTCAACCTAAGGTTGTCGGTGAGGTATTGTAATGTATAAATAAAGGTCAAGAGGATCTAGGTCGGGTTGTTCATTGAGTATTGATATGATATTGTTGTTCATCTAGCTCTATTTTGGGAGAGATTATTGTATTGAGAGAGAGAAGTGCTGAGAGAGAGAGCCTTTTGGTATTGTAAGATATTTAGTTGTGTGCGAAGATCAAGTCCTACAGTTGGGTGTGTAGGAGAGGGGAGAGAAACAGAGAGAAGAAAGAAGATCTGCTAGCTAAGAGCAGACAAGAACTATATGCTTTACCTTAATAAATAATAATCACAGTTCTATGGATGTAGCCCTGGAGAGAGGATGAACCACGTATATCTCATGTTGTGCATGTGTGATTGATGCTTTGATATCTGTTGATGTTATCTTGTTATTTACATTTATGTGTTAGATCAGATCTAGAACTCTACAGGATAGATCTAGCTTGATAATTGATAGGTGCATATTGTGTTGTTGTTCTACTAGATCCACTTGATATTCCCTTGGTTGTAGAAATCTTTGTTCTGCAACCCCCTCATAGCTACTTAGGGTGAGATTGCATCTACTTCACAGGTGTTGCCGAAAGGGCCAGTAGCTAGGGCTTGTTGGTTCTCTCTTGGAGTGAACCTTGGGTCTACCCCTATTCCAACAAATCGTTTCATTGCCGAGACAGGAATCCATTTAAGGGAATGTCAAGGTGGTTCCCATCGAAGGCAAAGATTCAAAAGTGGATAGAGGATCAAGAGAGGGACTTTGCAGAAGCCCAAAACAAAAACCCTAAGCTGAGAACTAAAGATTGGCTACAAAGATACATCTTCACTGACATTCATGAGATATTCTTTGGAGGAATCCATCAGGAGCTACATGAATGGTTGGCTAGGTTAGTTGATACCTAGTTTGAGATCAGATCTAGAACTCTTGTGGTTTGGATGTCAACGTTGATCCAAAAGGTTAAGAGAGTTGATAATGTCGTATCCAGAGTAGTAGATCACTGGTTTGATAGTACCATTGGAGGGTATATCACCAAATTTGTTGTTGACAGAGTATAGTCATATAGCCAAGTCGAGAGATACTTTTTCAAAGGACCTAGAGGGAAATTTTTTCATTTTCTGAAGTTAAGAATCAAGATGTTCTTGCATGAAAACCATATCTTGAAGATACAGTAAACCAACTGGATTTGAAAAGGCTAATGTTCAGGAATTCAGATAGTGACAACAACACAGAAGCTAGACATATGCGCAGTGGAAAAGTATTCAGAGGGATTCACCTTGAGAACTTGTTTAAGAAAAACTATGGGGAAGAGGGTTTATACAGTGGAGAAGAGGCAGATCTGATAGATGAAGAGCACTCAGAACCCACTAGGGTAGAGGAAGAATCCACTGAAGAACTTCGTCGGGACGAGCCAGAAACATCAGGAACTGCACAGACCACTGAAGTAAGTAATATCAATCCTCCTGTTGTTTTAGAAATGATAAGTAATCAGAATATTCAAAAGCACCGGAGTCCTCATGGAACTATTACTAGTAGTTCAACATCTACTCAGACAGGAAATCTAGGAAACTCCATGGCAGATGAGCTGAGGCTCCCTATATTTAGAGGAGATGGATATGAAGATATTGATCAGCACTAGTTCATGTTTGATTCCATATGGAACATTAAAAACATCATCGATGAAGATATTAAAAGAAACCAATTTAGTACTATGATGAGGGATCGTGCGTTGAGCTGGTACATGAAGCTTGTCCAAGGACTTGCACAACCTATACCACTGAATGAGATCAAGAACACACTGATTGCAAAGTTTAATGAACCTAAGTCAGAGTCACAATGTATTACAAAGCTGAAGGAGATCAAGAAGAAGGTAGCCGAACCTACTTGGGATTTCGATTAGAGATTCAAGACCCTGACAACTCGATTGACTTTCAAGATCCTGGACGAGCAGAAAAAAGAATGGTTTATCACTACTCTTTTACCACATATTAGAGTTCCACTGATGTAGCAAAAGATTGCCTCGCAGAAAAAAGCATTGGATATCGCTATGAAGCTTGAAGTATCCCCCATGGGAGAATTTGACTCATGTATGAGCCAAATCATGAGTCAGTTAACTAGTTTGTTTTTGGAGGTCGAGGAAATGAAAAAGGACAAAGGAAAAGACAAAAGGGAAGAAATCTTGTGTATCATATGAAAATTAGAATTCTGTGACAAGGAGAATTGTCCCTTGTTTCATGAATATTTGGCTTCTATAGCTCCGAGCCCTTTGAAGCAAGTCACATTACCCTTGTGCGAAGTATGCAGAACTTGACATCGCCTTGGTGAGTGTTATTACATGTAGAAGTACGTTTCGACACTCACAAAATTGTATTGCACATTCTGTAAATCAGTAGGGCATGATGACAGATATTGTAGAGCTTACGATCTCTTGCATGAAAGATCAAGAGACATATAAAAGATCCAAGGTGAAGTACATCAAGAAGGAAACAATCTACAATATAACTCCCCGGGAAGAGGAAACTTCAATCCTCGTGGTGGGTTCAGAAGACGAGGACGAGGAGGAGGTTTGGGCTGAGGCAAAGAAAAATAATCTGTTATAACTCTGCATAGCTAGGACATATAGCAAGGGATTGTCAGAATCCTTGTACCACTTGCAGTTATTGCAACTCCTTCGAGCATGTCATTAAGGACTGCCCTGTACTGCTAGCGAAGCTTTAGGAAAGACGAGGACCTCATCAGAACCCACAAGTACAACTAATATATGATGAACCTCGTGGAACAAACCCTAGAGTCGTTGTTATCACTCAAGGAGACACTGCTATAGGAGAAGACAAAGAGGCCCAAGGAAAGACTGCAGAAGGCCCCGTAGTAAGGAAAGTTGTGGAAAATACCCCAATGTTCGATGCTAAGAACGAAAGACAGATATTTGAGGAGGCAAGAAAAGAGTTCAAAGGAGATCAAGGATCTTCATCAAAGACACGACTATAAATAAGAGAATATGGAATTCCTCACTCATTTGATCAGTCGTCTTCACCAAAAGAGGGAAAAGAAGTAAGTAAGCTCATCGAATTTTTATACACTTGTATTAAGTTGATTCAGGATGAAAATGTTGTACAAGAATTATAGAACTTAATCAGATAGTATGAGCTAGGGAAAGTAGACCCCTTACTTAATAGGGTAGTACACCAAATTGGTAAGAAGAGAAGGAAAAATAAAGAATTACACTTGAATTCTTAGATAGGAGAGTATGATATAGACTATGTGGTCCTCGACTTAGGGTCAGAGATCAATGTCATGACGAACCAAACGTGGGCGCTAATAGAAAAACCCAAGCTGATCTATTCCCCTATCAGGATTCGCATGACTAATCAGCAAGATGTAAACCCATTTGGACGGTTGGAACATGTCCCTATGGACATCGACGGAGTTAGAACATTTGCATATTTTGAGGTAATTGAAATTGTTGATGATAGCTTCCCTTAACCTGCATTGTTAGGAATTGACTGGGCCTTCAACAATTCTACTGTTGTCGACCTAAAGAGGAGGCGTATGAAATTTGAAAGAGATGTCCTTCACGTCATTGCACCTTTATATCCAAATGAGGTTCCTTGATATACAGAGCCTATCAGAGAAGAATATCACGCATACCAATTGGAAAACATCTACAAGTTGACATCCAGACAACAAGATTACATCAACCTTACAGCTGATCGAAATCTGAGCTGGCGAAGTGACAAAGTGTGTTCATCAAATTCAAAAGAAGAACTGGAGAATTGGTAGAACCAGATGTATGAAGTATCCACAAGGATATGTGCTCGACTGACCAGAGAGGTTCGCTGGATTGGTACAAACATAAGTAACTTACCTACCTTTGATGGTCTGAATCTTTTATAATCCTTCTTGATGGACTTTGAAGCAATCGTACCAACACAATAGAGATTGTTGGTTATGGATGAGGCCTTGAAATCCACACCAAAAAGATGGTGGGGAACACATAAAAGAAACATCACATACTGGACACAATGTCAAACCTTGATGACAGTGCGGTTCTCGACACAAGCAATAAACTGTGAAGTAAGGTACACAGGTCGAAGTTGCCCAAAGCACCATGTGCGAAGTTGCGAACATGCCTGGAGTGATGTTGGCCCTTGGTTATGGAAGGAAGAGAAGATCAAGGAAGAAAAGGTCAAACACGATCTGTGCGAGAGACACAGTAACTGTCACTGGGTCGAAGTAAGAAAAGGAGAAGAAAATCCGAAGCGAAGTACAGAAAAGCAATCCGTTGGATGAGGAGATCAAGGATGATAGATCAACAAGAAAGATGGATCGAGGAAAACTCAGCAAGCAGAGAAATCCACCATTGGATTCTTTGGAGAACTGCATGAGAAAGGAGGAAAGACAAGCTAGTGAAGCCCTGAAAAGGTGGGTCAAGTTGACCTAAGGTTTTAGACACCTAGGGTTTTTGGTAATTAGGGTTTTGACACCTAGGTTTCGACCTAAGGATATTGGTGAGGGACTATAATGTATAAATAGAGGTCGAGAGGACCTAGGTCGGGTTAGTACTAGTGTTGAGTATTGATATTGATTGTTGTTGGTTGAGATATTATTGTACTGTGAGAGAGAGGAGTGTTGAGAGTGAGAGCCTTCTGGTGTTGTAAGATCTTCAACTGGGTGTGAAGATCAAGTCCTGTAGCTAGGTACGTAGGATAGTGAGAGACAGAGAGAAGAAGAGAGAATATCTGCTAAATAAGAGTGCAGATCAGGACTGTAAGCTTTATCTTAATATATCATAAGCACAGTTTAGTGGACGTATCCCTAGAGAGACGGTGAACCACGTATATTTTGTTTCGTATGTGGGATTGATGCCTAGATCTCTGTCATTGTTATATTGTTATTTGTATTATTGTGTTAGATCAGATTTATAGCTGCACAGAGTAGATCTAGCTGATAAGAGATATATGAATGCTATAGTATTTTTGTATTATTTCCACTTGATATTCCCCTAGTTATAGACATCTATGTCCTGAAACCCCCCGCATAGTTGCTTCGGGTGAGACTACATCTACTTCGCAGGTGTTTCCGAAAGGGCCAGTAGCTAGGGATTGCTGGTGCACTCTTGGAGTGAACCCTGGGTCTTCCCCTGTGCCAACAAATGGTTATGTTGCCAGGATAAGAATATTTTTAAGGGAATGTCAAGGTGGTTCCCATCGAAGACAGATATTCAAAAGTGGATAGAGGATCAAGAGAGGGACTTCGCTAAATCCCAAAACAAGAACCCTAAACTGAGTACTGAAGATTAGCTACAAAGATATATCTTCACCGACATTCACAAGATATTCTTTGGAGGAATCCAACAAGAGTGATTTGAGTGGTTGGCTAGGTTATCCAATACCCAGTTAGAGATCAAATCTAGACCTCATGTGGTTTGGACCCCAGAACTGATCCATAAGGTCA
>SNQJ01S0194266.1:0-22766 GCA_010110895.2 Picea sitchensis | reverse complement strand
TTATATGTTACATTATTAATGTATTAATACTTTAATAATGCATTATTAATGTATTAATACTTTAATAATGCATTATTAATGTATTAATACTTTAATAATGCATTATTAATGTATTAATACTTTAATAATGCATTATTAATGCATTAACTAATTAATACTTTAATTGTTTATTATTAATGTATTAATACTTTAATGATGTATTTATTAAGGTATTAATATTTTAATAATGTATTAACATTTTTTAATGTATTAATTGTGTATTATTAATGTTTTAATATCAATATTTATACAATATTATTATCTATTACATTAATGTAATACATTACATTAATAGATCTCATTAATTTATATACATTCATATAATATTAATGTAATAATTAATTAATACATTAATTATGTATTAATATATTAATGGTGATCCGGAAGGCATGTCGACTGTCAACTAGCAACAACCACTTTTATGTAAAAAGTGGTTTAAAAAGATAGTGTATCAACCACTTTTTACATAAAAGTGATTGTTGGTAGTTGTATAGATTTTGGATTTAGACTTAAATAATGAAGAATATAAAATAAATTTAAATTCAAATTTCAATATATCTAAAATTCAAGATTATATTTACATATTAAATAATAATATTTGCATAGATTAGTTTTGATTTATTTTACATATTCATTTTAAATTCAACATTATATTTTAATATTAAATAATAATGTTTGTATAAATTAATTTTTCTTTATTTTACATATTCATTTTAATTTATTATACAAATTCATTTTAATTTACTTTTCACTTTTTAAATATGAAAAAGGATAAAAAATTTAACATCCTAGTATTATAATTCAAAATTATATTTTAATACTGAATTAATAATATTAAATTTAACTTTATTTTACTTTGATATTTAAATTTAACTTTATATTTTAGGTCGAAGAAATGGAAATCACATCAAAGGTAGAGGCAACCATTTTTTTTTTTCATGATTTTTCTTTGTTCTCATTCAAATGCAAAAAACCAAGACTCATAGAAAGCATTCATATGAACACTTGTATCCTTATTTTTCCACATTTTGGGTGCTCTCCCTTACCCTTTTAGGTGAATATATATCACACTCTTGAGTCTATGGGAACATACATTCTTTCTTTTCAAATTGTACAATCTTCACTAATTGTAAGTCATCATCATCAAAAGAGTGGACCAACAACAAATAAGATCATTTTAATTACAATATATTTATGATTCCAACATTAATATAAAACCTCCTTATATTACTTTGGCATTATCATTCGCTCTTTTAGAGATATGCTAGTAAAATATTTTCTTTTGTTCCGACTTAAAATGAAAGTTTAAAACTCTTTTATGACGAATGTGATAAAAAACTTTAAAACTTGGAGTTATATCAACCATTTTTACACATTTTTATGCTACTTGAAATGTTTTTTTATTCCTAATGTTTAACATAAAAACAATAATGAATATGAATTTTAATTATATTTAGGTAATGTTATATAATGTACAACTAGTAATTTCATTCATATTCAATTTATTCTACCCATCATTCTTTTTCCTACATCTAGTAATGTCATTCATATGTTCAATTTATTTCACCCATCATTTCTTTTCCTACATAGAAAACCACCTTCTAATAGTTTGTTGTGTTTCTTTGCAATATTTTCTCTTCTTTAAAGCTATTCAATTGCCTACTATTATACCCGTGACATGATGTAGGGCTTCAAGTTAGCATTGATTCCACAACCTATTCGTGAACATCATATAATTGATATTAAAGTCAAATCATGGAAAAACATAAAATAAGGGAAACTCCTTAAGTACCTTCAACATAAAATTCAAATCCTTTAAAGAACCATCTCATATCTCTTTATATTGAAAATTTTTAGTTTCTTTATAATAAACTTCGTTTTTAGTATATCATATTTGATGTTCATTTTCTCAAAGTTAGAGTCACATTATATTACAACTTAGCTATTCTCATATTTGATGTTCCTTTTGTCAAAGTTAGAGTCACATTATATTACAACTTAGCTATTCATGTGTCTAAGAAGAAGATAGAGTATTATTTGATTACAAATCTTTAATAGCTTGGTGGAAAAACCTTTCACGGCTACCTCACCTACAGTCACATGTTCCCTTTTACGCTATATAGGGAAAATCCATTTTAAATACCGTTGCACATTTCTCTCATATTTTCTCAGTTGCCTCATCAATTTTTGTCTCTCTCACGCGAAGCGTTCCCTTCATCTTCTATCGGATCCCACATCATCTATGGAGCAAATGGCAGAGACAGTGCCATTGGCGGCATCATACCAAGTTTTCATAAACCACAGGGGACCTGACGTCAAGAAGACTCTTGCCAGCCTCATCTACCATCACCTCACAAGCTACGGGTTGAGCGTATTTCTCGATAAGAACGAACTTCGCACGGGAGATATTCTCTCCCCTGCAATCCTCGATGCCATTCAGAGTGCCTCGGTTCATGTTGCCATCTTTTCTGAGCGTTACGCTGAATCAAGTTAGTGCTTGGATGAATTGAATTTTGAGATCACATCATAAGCGCAACACCAAGATTATTCCCGTGTTTTCCGACGTCGAGCCTTCGGACCTTTGTCACATTGAGAGCGGGCGTTATGCAGACGCCTTTGAAAATCACAAACACAAACGCGAAGTCGCCATGGAAGTCTTGGAAAAATGAAAGACAACCCTCAACGAAGCGTCCCAGATTTTTGGCAAATCGGAGTCGGGTTTAGCCTCATGTAAACACCTGACGCAAACAAACAAATAAACTCCGCCCACTAAGTAAACTCCTCGCAGTAAGTAAACTCCGCACAGTAAGTAAACTCCATGAGAAATGCTTAAAGGTAAGATATGAATTGGAAGAGTTTACAAACTCAATAAATAAAATAGCATATCAACGGAGAGAACATCTCCGAATACAAGAAAAAATAATTTTTTTTATTTAATATGCTTTCAAGTGCATGTCTTATAATCCGTTTTAGGTATTTATACAAACAAAAATGCCCTTCAGATATTAAAGAAAAATTTAATTGAAACGGTGATGATGCCTCGTAACTTGCAAAGAAAGGTTAAGGCGGCCACCGTTTAAGCAATGTAAGACAAAATTAGTGATCGGTACTTAAACCTGAGTGTTGAAGGGTCAAGTCACCGATTTACCATTTGCACAGAGGCATTGTCACCGATTTACCGTTTGCACAGAGGCATTGAAATGATTACATCCTGACAGTACTAAAAGAAGTATTTAAATGGGAAGCGTTAGAAGTCGCCAAACACCCAGTCGGCCTCGACCAAGCGGCTGAATATTTTCAAAATGAAATTTTGCAATACGGCGATTCAAATGATACAATGATTGCGGGAATGTGCGGTGTAGGAAAATTAACTCTCGCTCAAGATCTCTACAACTTGAGTCGCACCGATTTTAGCAGATCGACTATCTTATTGTAAGTCAGAAAAAGGGGTTTGCCATCTTTGCAGAAGAAACTCCTTTGTGATCTGCTGGGTAATTATGATTTGCACAATATTGACAGTATCTCTCAAGGGAGATGAATTTTAAGAGATTTCTTACCGCGTCTCCCTCCAATTTTTATCGTCCTCGATGATGTTGATAATATGAATCAAATAGAGTCTGGTAGACGTGGATGCTGTGGCATCTGGGAGTCTGATATTAATCACATCTCGTGATAAGGATCTACTTAGACGTTCTTCTGCAAAAACTGCAGTATATGATGTGAAGACATTGCATAAAAAGCATGCCCGAGAGCTCTTCTGACGGCATGCTTTTTCTCAATCTAGACCATCCGAAGAACTAGAAGATTTAGTTGAGGAGTTCTTGAAAATTTGTGGGGGATTACCTTTGTCCTTGAAAGTTTTGGGAGGACTCTTTGTTGGTCGGTGTGACAAAGAGTACTGGAAGCGGCAGTCGGAAATGTTCTCTACAAAACTGCCATACGAAATAATAAATTCATTAAAATTGAGTTAAGAGGCTCTGGATACTGAAGAGAAGGAGGTATTTTTGGACATCAGCTGTTTCTTAGTTAGGGAGGAAAAGGAATTAGCTATTAGAGTCTTGGAAGGATTACATGGAAACAACAGAATTGGGGACCATCTCGAAAGTCTTCGTCAAAAATGCCTGGTAGAATTTCATGGTGACAGACAATCAGATGATGAAATTGAATGTAGCAAACGAGAGAATCCCGTAAGTATTATTTTTAGCGTAGGAAACCAGCGTTTATTAATCTGGGCAATCTCTCCTTTGTGGTAACTATTTATTTTGTTTCTTCAGATGATAGGTTACGATGATCTCTCCCTACAGTATAAACTTACAATGCACGATCAACTTAGGGAATTGGCAAGACATATTGCTCGGGAAGAGTATCGCGTGTTCTCTATCTGTAACCCACTACGGCTTAGCTCTTCAAATGATATAGAGGAAATGCTGCAATCGTAGGTATGCGTATTTGCTCTTTTTTATTATTTTATTTTATTATGGTTGAAAAGATAGTCGGTTTAACTTGCAGCTTGATTCATGTGATTGGCAGGCCGGATCAAAGGCCAAGGCGGTATCAAGCTTACAGATACGGGGAATTCGGGTCTCGGAAGATAAGAAGCGGTCCTCGAATAATGAGAATCCGCCTTGTTTCATAAATGACATTGGCGTTGAAGGTGTGCGTCTCTTTGTAGTTGAAGGTGGGCGTCTAGTTGTAGTTGAAGGTGCGTCTCTTTGTAGACTTGGTATGGCTTCGCTTGCGCAGCCATACCAACATCCATCCTCTGCGCGGTTTCATGTCTCTGTAAAATTTCAACATACCCGTCAATGTCTCCTTCGACTTCCTCCGCTCTATGTCTCTGCGAAGATTAAGAGTTTTGGAAATTCAGGGTCCGGGTAATGGTGTTGAACAATTGTTCGCTAATTTTGATCATGACGTAAGTACATCTTAGTCAGCACTTTGTCGTTCATTATGTTCCATCTTAAATTAAACTAGCACAGCCGCTAATACAGCAGCTGGATAACGTCGTCGAAAGGTATCGGCTGTGAAGGATTCAGAAGCTGAACACACAGACAAATAACCAACAGAAGAAATTGTATTGCTTGATCTGATCTACACAGTTACATTTGCCTTGTATTTATAGCATCTTTGGAAGACTCTAGACAATCTGGAAAGTTCTCGGAGTGTCTACAACAGGCGGTGGAGGAACGGTAATGACAGTTGAGTAGAAGGTTCGGTTTTAATGGCGGTAGGTAGAAATTACGTATTCCAACAGGCTGTTAAAGAATTTATTAAATTTTATTATTGATTAACAAATAAATTGTTGGGCTTCATTTATCTGGTGTTAATATTTTAATTTATGTTTAATCTGGCAATCAGTTAGCTATCAAAGTAATTTTTAAATATGATTATGTAAATGTAAAAAAGTAAACACATAAACGGATGTCTTTATAATAGCTAGGAAGTTAATGATTGAAATCACAGCCATTTATTTTGTGTGACTACTAAGAATATTCCAGCCATATTTAATCCTGTCCTTAAAAAACTTATTAAGTACTAAGCCCCTATTAAATTTGTCCATTATCAATAGATGTACGCCTTTCGGCGTAAAAGATTTTATGTTCTTTTCAACCTCCCCCACAATTAACTGAGTTGAATATTGTGGAGCCAGGCAAACAGAATCTTCACGGCAGAGAAAATCTTTAATTTCCCGGTCTAGGCAAAATAGATCTTCTTTGTTTCTGTATCTAGAAAACTGGGTTACAGGGATGAGAACTTTGACAAGGCTAGTGTTGAAAAATCTAGGATTCCTGAAATCACTTCCAATCGATTTTTCCCAACTTCAAAACCTAAGACATTTAGATCTATCTGGCTGCTCTCACTTGACTGTCACGGGCTGAGCGTTTTCCTCGATGAAAAGGATATTCACACGGGAGCTACTCTCTCCCCTGCAATCATCGGCACCATTCAGAACGCCTTAGTTCATGTTTGCATTTTTTCTGGTCGTTATGCTGAATCGAGTTGGTGCTTGAATAGTGGACAAAGTGTCTACAATATAAAACTGTATATACCATAAAACTATTAAATTTGATGTATTTAATAATAAATCAAAATCTATATCACATATAGCATGGATTTATAAGCAGAGACTTAATAAAAGGAATGCAGGTTTATTGCTAATAGTGGAAAGAGTGTCTACAATATAAAACTGTCTATACCATAAAACTATTAAATTAGATGGGTTTAATAATTAAGAGTGTCTACAATATAAAACTGTATATACCATAAAACTATTAATTCGATGGGTTTAATAATTAATTTGAATGTAATCAACCGATAAAAAAAAGAATGTTGTAATGATAACAATAATACTTTTCTTTTCTTTTGTGTATGAGCAAAGCCAACAACCAACCTCATGGTTAGATATGACTGTAGGGTACTCCTAAAATGTCTGTTAAATCTGGAGAAAAGAAATACATAACAAAACCAAATGCACCACACAGTGAATAAACAAAGTGGAGGAGTACAATGGATTGTGCAGTTGTTGAGTCCGCTACTCAGAAAAAGAACACCCCCGCCAATGTCGCTGCCAAAATAACGGTTTTCTAGTGACCAGATGTGCTTGCAGGTGAAACTGTTGGTGTTGTTGACGGAGCGACGGTTGGGTGCGACGGTGAGCGTGGTGACGATTTGGGAGGGGACGTGAAACTCCAAATAGAAGGATGCTGTTGTCATTTGCTTGCAGATGAGAAGGGGACAAAACTGAGAAGCTATCAGAATTCGATAAGATGAAGAAATTTCATTTGAAAAATTAAATTTCGAAAGGATTTGAAAAATCAAATTTCGAAAAAAAAAATAAAAATATGAAATAAGCGCATGAGGGAAAAAGAAGGTTGTGACACCATTAATATCGCTCCCCACGTCAACTTGATCAGATTTCGAGATTGTGCGGATGACGGTGTTAAACAGTAAGCCTACATCGTTTATGTCTTGCCCCGTTCCGTGGAGTAAAGTCCCCGTAGACGGGAGAATGCAGTGGACTGAATTCCAGATCGGACGGGAGTTGTCGACGGGAATATGGACGAAAAGCGATGGTCGGCAAAGGTGCATTTCGTTTTACCTTTAGCCTACGCCGAAAATTCCACTAGTTGTGAATTAAGTAAAAGTTATTGTCGGTGATGTTGATGCTGAGAAAAAATTAAGAAACCAGTTCTTGTACTTCAATTATTGTGAATGATGTTGACAAAATAATTAGTTGATTTTTTTTATGGACATCTCTTTTTAAATATGTGGAAAAAATTTCACTTGGGAATTTTGAGCTTGGGAAATAATGTTGATAAATTAACTTATGTTAATTAAATCCATAATTAAGTTTTAAAGAATGTTTAAGCTTTGGAGTGGCTTAATAGACACTCTTTCCGGTGGCTGTCCGTCCAGGGAGGCTTGCCGTCCACCTAGAATTTTGGGTAAAGTCTATAAATTCAACGAGCCGTTTTGTGTTTGATCTTAATCGAGTAGATTTACACCGTCCACAATTAAGTGTATGCTCTTTAACTTTATTTTTCATAGGTGCTCGTGAGTAATGCATATATCCCATAATTTTTTCAGCCCGGCCCATTAATTTTAAGATTTGATGTCAGTTTCAAATAAGATGATTAAAAATTAAATAATTTTTTATTATAATATCAAAATTTATAAAATTTAAAAACAATTACCGTTGGAAAAGATATACTTGAATTCATGCATTTTCTACTCACTTTTCCCTCTATACATAGACATGACCTTATTGAATTCACTCATTTTCTACTCACCTTTCCCTATATACACGTTACTTCACAGCCACATCACAATGTGAGTACACCATGTGAGTACACCATGTGAGGTCTATATGTAAATACCCTCTATACATAGACATGACCTTATTGAATTCACTCATTTTCTACTCACCTTTCCCTATATACACGTTACTTCACAGCCACAACATCACAATGTGAGTACACCATGTGAAGTCTATATGTAAATATGGGTGGAAGTTATGATCATGTCATATGATATTATGTTTCCAAAGGGTCAGCTTAGTTGGTAAGACGTGCGCACACTTTTTCAAGAAAGGGAGAGGTCACGGGTTCGAGTTTAGCTAGGTCCCTGGAGATGCTGCTTTCCACTTCCATATCATCTACTATGTGGGAAAGTATCACAGTGGATTAACTTCCATGAAAAAAATGTCACATGATATCAAAATATCAACATTTTTTATTGAAATGTGTACATCTTTATATTACACTTAAAAATATTGTTTTTTTATTGTTTACACGATCACCATTCATCTCTCATACTTCTTATAATATCATATCATATGTCTTTTTTTTCATTTTTATAAAAAAACCAATTCTATATATAATATTTATTTATATTATATACAAATTAAATCAATGACATTATATTTACATTACAAATTAGATAAATGGCATTACATTTATATGGTAGACTCTCATTTCCCTTTTGTGGAATATATATATATATATATATATATATATATATATATATATATATATTAACATGTATCTTTACCTTTCTTCAAAGTAGTTATTTTCCTTATTTTTTTCTCAAACAAATAATTCCAAACACAAAATTAAAATTTATTTTCATTATATACAAATTATTAATACGAGTGTTAATGTATATCTTTCTCCTCATTATATTGTAGGTTTTCTTTTAATTTTTTTTAAACAAATAATTCTACATACATAATATTCATTAGTTTTTTTTTAAACAAATAATTCCACATACATAATATTTATTGACATAACATTATTTACAAGTCAAATAAGTTCTCTTATATTATTGGTTACTTTTCTATGTTTTAATGCATTTTTCTCAATTTTCTAAAACAACCAAAATCATATATATTTACTTTTTTATATTACAATTTTTCTTTACTTGTCATATTTCTTTAATAGCATTTTCATTATTATTTATTATATTTTTTATTTTTAATTATGTTATATACATATTGTATTTTGACATAGTTTAAATGTTTTAAGTTTTAATCTTTTTTCTGAAAATATTTGTTTTTTTAATTTTATTTGAAATTTCAAAAAAATTATTGGATTTATATATTTAAGTGATTAGTTTTGTATGATTCAAATATCTCAAAATTTTTTAACATGCTAAATCCATATCTACATTCATAAATACAATTTAAACAACAAAAATTTATAATTTATTACATATTTATATAACCAAACTCCACAAACAATTAAACAATACCTTATCTTTTTAAAACAACCAAAACCTTATATAATAGTCTTTTACCTTTTTGTAAATACTTAAATTTTCAAATCCCGTCAACTTAAAAAATGCAAGGGTTATATTACATATAATATTCGTGTATTATAAAATGATCCCATGATCAACTTTTGATGAAAATGTTGCACTCTCTTAAAACGTTGCCACAGGTTCTTCTTTTAGTTCAATCCCCTTTTCCTTTGCAAATGTGCAAGCTCTTAAATGCCAATGGTGTTAGCGGAAAAAATTAACACAAGACCATATATAGTATAATGTTTTTCAGAATTCGTCAATACCTTCGATCTCATTAGCTAGTTTAATCCAACCATATATAATATGGTGTTTTTCAGAATTCATAAATATCTTCGATCTCATTAATGTTAGCTAGTTTAATCTAGCTAATGTTGATAGCACTTGGAAAAGCTAAATGTTTTTATGGCCCACGAAGAAGAGATCTCTACATACAACATATATAGCTTGTTAGAAACTTCCATAGCCAACAAATGGATAGTTTCACCATGGAGCAAGTTTTTTAAACTTCACTTGCCTCCAATCCATCCACTCCTGGTAATTCTCGGTGAGGAGAGGAATAAAAAATTCTCCTACTCTTCCATCGGTTGTCCCACAATCCTTACCTGCATCATCTCGTAATGTGCCCTGGTGTTCTTTCCATAAGACCAATTCACAGTCTTCTACCGATTGTCGTGCACTTAAGAATCTGCGCACTAACAAAAATTTGTTTGCCGAGATTTCTCCGAATGACTCCCCTGCAAATCCTGAAGTGATTTCCCTTGATAACCCTACTGAAGCAGATCCATCCCTCATTATAATGACAACCAATGAATGAGGCACATCTATTATTCCTCTCCTCACCGATAATTTCCATATTAAACACGAATTGGCCACCCTCATTATGGACAATGGTAGTCAAAAGAATGTTGTCTCATAGGACTTGGTACAACACCTTCAACTACCCACTACTTCGCACCCATCCGCATACCAATTTGGTTGGGTACAAAAGGGAGGCCCTTGCCTCATAGTTTCTAAGTGTTGTGCGGTCACCTTCGCCATTGGTCTGTTTCGCGATATAGTCACATGTGATGTCTCCCCTCTGGATTGTGCAGACTTATTACTAGGTTTCCTCTACCAACAGACCCGACGCGTTGTATACCATGCCAAATCCCACCAATATCATTTGCAACTGGATGGGTGCACCTATGTTATCACATCATCTGCTCCTAAACCCACTCCATCACTTACCGACAAAGAAACAGTTAAGCAAGTCAATATCAATAAATGCATCTCCTTGTGCTTAGTGCGCCTTGTTAAACCCGATAATTTGTCCACTCCTAAACCTCCGGACATGCTCCCCTTGCTCGACGAATTTGCTTATGTTTTCACACAACCCACATGATTACCCCCGTCTCGCTCTATTAAGCATTCCATTGACCTCATACCAAACTCATCCTTGCCCAGCGCCCCTTCCTACCGCCTCGCGCCTCAAGAAGCTTATGAAATTGAACACCAAATTGGTCAGCTTCTGGAATCCGACCACATCAATCCTTCTTCATCACCCTGTGCATCCCATGCCTTTATTATCCCAAAGAAAGAAACTTATGAGTGATGCCTTGTAACTAACCATCGTTCCCTCAATAAAGCCACAGTTAAAAACTAATATCCCTTCCCCGAATCGAAGATTTGTTGGACCACCTACAAGGGGCTTGCTTATTCACTAAGATGGACTTGACTATTGGGTATCATCAAGTGCACATGCAGAAAACGACACATGGAAGAAAATATTCAAGAGAAAATTTGTTCTTTTCGAGTGAATGGTAATGCCCTTCATGCTGACAAATGCACCGACCACATTCATGTGACTCATTAATGAAAATTTTCCATTGGCCCTGTCAATTTCCTATCACCTTAAGCCTTCATTTGACCAAAGTTTTCGAAGAAAGTCATGTCTTTTGTGAGTTAAGGGTTATCTCTTTTCTCCTTTTATTCTTTTAAAACCTAATCCCACCCACCTTATCACAAAGTCATGTGATAAACTTCATATGACTGAGGCATTATTTAAAAAAAAAAAGTTTATTATTAATATAAATATTTTATATTTAAATATTTATATTAATATTTAAATCCAAAAAAATTGATTACAGTTAAATAAATTAAAGTTTTAAAAGTCAAATAAATATTAAATGTTAAATAAAGGTTTGAAAAGTCGAAAGGGGAGATCAAGCACTGAGATTCTATTTTGTTGGTCCTACATGCTTGAGTGTTAAAAGAGAAGAATGGGGCGAGATAAGAACCACCCTGACACTTGTCATATTTCCATTTTTTTCGTTGGGTAGAGCGGTGGGGGATCAAAACTACCATCCACCACCAACGAAATGCCTGAAGCAGTGCACATATATATGTTTTTTGATAGGGATTTTTCCTCACATATATTTTCACTTAGGTTATCTTATTGCTTCTCCATGATCATACCTTTCAAACTCAATTCGATCACTCCATACGCCCTGTACTTCAAAAAAATTCCATTCCTTTCCATCATGCCCTCTTACCTTGGATAAATCCTCCGAAGGGTTGTGATATGATTATTGTAAGCGTGTCATTATCCATGATTTGGGGTCAGTAGTTCATGGAAAGTTATAGCAAAAACATGGGTCATCAGATTCTAAATGCTTATGTCCTCTGTCATGAAAGCGATTTGGGAAATCATCAAGGATTTAAGTGGATAATCGATTCATGTTTTCCTCTAATATTCAAAGCTACTACTATGGGGATGAGGTATGATGAACTATTCTCTTGCAATTTTAATAGGTTTGTTGTGATACGACTTCAATGCATTTCTTCCCACAAGGGTAGTCTGTTCTCCCTCTAGTTTATTTTGTCTCTTAACTTAGCTACAAAACCCATGGCTCCCATTGTAAGGGCAAAGCCAAACGACCCTCGGGTTTTACTTAACTGTTATGATGCAACATAGATTTTATCTCAAGCTGGGTGGTTAAAATTCATCCAATCATTTAAGGGTTTTAACATTTAAACAACTAGGGATTTTGCCAAGGCCTACGATGACACTAGGGTTAAGATTGGGGACATCCAATTTGAAATCAATGAAGAGTTTATTGCTCAGGGCACTAGTCTCCCATAGTTTGGGGATAAATGGCTTAAGAACATGAGGGTTAGAGACATTATGTGACGAATTCTTTTGGTGTCCAAGCATATGGAGTATGACATTAAAGGTATGTTGATCGCCCTTTTTAAAAGAGAAATGACACACTCTCATGTAAGTTATCAAGCAATTCGTAACTTGTGAAGGTCGCTTTGGTATCATATTCTATTTCCACATTCGTTTACTAATGGTTTTCTTAGGGTTTCACCTGAATTACCCTATTATTTTCATAAAAGCCTCTGCAAAATGGCTAAGTTTTATCAACGAGATAGCAGAAAACCTGAAGCCAGTTTATTTCACCATGGCCTCATTCGAATTTTGGTCGAGCACCATCTTGTTAGCACAGGGGATAATTGGGACATGTTCATGGAGAGAAATCAGTTTCAAAACCAATCCATCTCTTCCTAATATAAATCCAATTCCCAATGTATTTATGGTTACAGAACAACAAAATCACCCTAAGGTCACTTTTGAGGAAATTAAACTTGAGGTACAACTTAACATTGATTCTCCATCTCCTCAAGTTGATCATTCGGTGTAGGGAGTAAATTTGTCTCATGTTCCTCATGTCACATGAAGCATAGCTAAGTTGGAATGCAACCAAAACCTAGAGTCAATCCTTGACGAATTGAAGGAGAATCCCTCAAATCATTTCAGAAAAGGTACAAGGATTAAGTCTGCATGTCTGGAAACTAATCTCCAGCTCAGTAAGTATGGTAAGCAAGTTCAGGGAAAGGAAGGGGTTCATGTTTATAAAAAAAGAATAGGTCAAAGGTTCCCAGGAAATAAGTCTAATTCATAGTCAGCTCCGATTGAACCTTTGACCATAGAAGATTATGATTCTTCTTGTGGAAACAAAATTGGAAAACATGAAATAGAGGATGAGACTCAATATGATTTTGTTTATAATTTACCCCCCTTTCTTCGCGGGTCTGAAGGACTTCCAAGGATTTGGGTTGCACTAAAAGGTAATGATGCTATAGAGAAATTCTTAAATAAGAACCACTAGTGCGCCATATCTAATCTAGACCTTGAAAATTGTCTTAGCGGCTAATCTTGGGCCAAAAGTTATTGTAAAAAGTATTGTGCAACTCGTTTTGCACCGTTGTTTAAAAAAAGTATCTTTCATGACTACCTTGCTTCACAACAGAAGGAATAGTACGAGGATTTGATCCATATACAGATGACCCAATGCCAACAGTATTACCACCACCAAAAGTTGATGTATAGAGTTTTGGGACTCTTCTCTCATAATGACATTGAATGGTAGATGAGTTTTCAAGAAAACCAATCACATATGCTAATGCTCTAACATGATTGTTATGAATTTCACCAAAATTCAATTGATAGCTTTGTTGACCCTTTCCCTCATAATTAACTTCAACCACATTAGACAATGATAATGCGAAATAAACAATAGGGACACTAGAGCTATACAATGATGATCAAATAGGGGTTAGATTACTAGTCTCTTGAGCTAAGGGGTACCCCTCATGATGCCTTCTCTCAATATTTATTTGAGCTACAATGAAAGGTGTTGATGTGAAGACACTAGCATCATGTAGTGAACCTGGTAAGTAACTCCATGCAAAGAATACCAGATGTGTACTCAGAAAGATGCATTTGTGTAGTATGAACCTGATGCCCCCCTCCTCTTGAGTTTATTCCTTTGATATTTGAAAACCCTTTGATTTATAAATCTAAATATTTTTCTTCTTTTAAATGGAAGATGATATCAACTTCCACTTACTCCAGTATCAAGAAGCAGAATTGAATCTTTTCCATTTATCTTAACAGAAACATTTTGTAAATTCATGAGGGAAATAATCCTCTCCCATTTTGAAGGATCCTTGTACTTCTCTCCATGATAAGAATGATCAAACAAAGAAAAACAACCTTCTTTGCATGATATCTCTACAAAACAATGGTGGAATATATCAAACCCACAAACTCCAACAATTGAGTCAATATCAGTTACAAGATTGTCAATGTTGACCTCCACAAAAAGTGCTGATTTGATTTTCAAAGGACCAAGTTCAAAACTCCTCCCACGACGAAATTGACTTTTGACCTGACCATCAAAGCCTGTTATGAACAATTCTTCAAAACCCCAATAAATCGGATGATATGTTACATTATACCAAACATATGCTTTTTTATATTGATCATCTAACAAGTTTCTTCCACCATCTTCAAATCATGACCTGGCCTCTTGATCAAATGCTTCATGTTTCTGCTTCTAAGAAAAAGAATTGTCCAATGCAGGTTGTCAACCTGAAAAAGAACATATACCATTATCCTCAGTAAGTGATATATGGGAAGCATGTTCAACAGTATCTACTGGCATATTACTTTGACTCTTTGAAGCCTCCATAACATTAAGAAGCTCTGTCTTTTTCAATTTCAATCATTGCTCAGTATTCAGGGGCCTCAACAACAATGTTGATACAATTTCATTGATCATCCGAATCGATTTCCCATCAAAGTTACCCCGTCCTCCAATAATTCCCTCCATCCATGAACTCTTCCACCTCCAAGAATCTCATACTATGAAGCTACATAGCCATCTCTTTATCATCCTGGCTTCCTCATGTTACAATACGAAATGAAACAGATTTGGAGGCACTACGAACAAAAAGAAAGCTGAAAGAAATATGATTCTATAGCAGACAGTTTCTAACAATGTACCAAACACAATATCATTGGAAGTAGCCCTGGATTGGTCACCAAAAACATGTTTGGGCTCCATTTTCCTCCCAAGTACACCATATAATACTTTCATTTGACATTTGGAACCATATTTGACATCAAACACATCATAAACCTGCTTTTGGATAGTTGGTGATCCATGAACAACTCTTCAATAGTGTGAAGGCCAACGTTAACATATGTCTTCTATGATATGCTTTATAATAAATGGGCATATTTGGCGTTCATTTCTATTTTAGAGTTTGTAGGATATATCCCACATTGATGAAGAAAGTTGAAAAACTTTATGTATATACGCCGATGGTTGCATGCACTATCGATGCGTAGTGCACAGAAACGCCCTCGTGGTTCATTCCTTGGTCGTGGCACTTGGACAAGACTTGGCACTTGGTCGCTTGGTCGTTGTGTCAGGCTTTGATGCTTGGCTCAAAACTTGTGATATATTGGAGCCTTAGGTTGTGGACTTAGATATTGAGCATCAAACCCAATATTTTTCACATGACCAAGTTTAAAAATTAATATAAAAATTAATTTAAAATTATAGAAAATAATTTTAAAATATTATATTTTTATATTAAGTTTTTAATAAAAAGCGGCCCTTTTTGGACACTTTTCCATGAACCGAGGAGTTATAGACATGAGAGACCCCGACACATCTTATGCAACAACTTGAAATTTTGACAAAATTTTAATGCAGGGGATAACACACAATTGACGAGGAAGGGGTGAAATTGTCGCAAGAGCGCTCGAGAGACCAAGGGATTTGACGAGCATTAGATGATGAGCTTCAAAATTTTGAAGTTGCAAATTTATATGTGATAACACGCCTTATCAAATGCAGAGACAAAACAATGAGTTAAAAAAGGAAAACCAACAGTTGATAAATGATATAGAACAAGGGTTTTCTTGGGTTGTTAAGAAACCAAAGAACTCTCCAAACATTGTTGCCAAAGAATCCACTAATGTAAGTATTATCAAAGAATCAAATTTACATGGATCCTCGCTTTCCAATGGATAATCCTTGGTAATGTAAAGGCAACAATTTAAGTTCTATTTTGATTTTGTTTTGATTCTGTAGTGTTTTTAGACTAGCTACAAAATCAAAGATTCTATAAATAGTCTTTAATTAGTTTGTTTTGATTTTAATTGTTTGTATTATTTGTTGACAGGTCATGGGATGATTGCAATATTTCCTCAACAACAATTACACAAACAAACCAGATGCTGTCAAGATTTCATTTTGTCTAAAATAGTGTAGGGCTAGTTTTGGAGCGATAAGTTAGGATCATCGCTATTATGTCATCAAACTTCTGTCGAAGTTGTTGAACAAATTATTATTTTTTATTAGCACTACTCTGTTTTATGAACAAGTAACAATATTTTGTTAAAATATGCCATCTTGTGACGGATTTGATGCTATCAAATAAAATATATCGACCCTTAAATTTTGTTGAAATATACTCAGAATCCTCACAATAGGAGAGGGGGAGAATTTTGAGATAATAGACCTATGTGAATGTTGAAAAGAATCATACTGGATTACAAATTGCTAGAGGCTTTTGTCCTGTAAATGGTACTGCGTTGTTTCCAATATAAGATCCGTGATTGTATAATTCATATCCTTCTTGCATTAATAGAGTATGGTAAGATTTATCTTTTTTCATTATCATTGTTATGATTATGTTCATGTCATCCTTATTTCGATTTTAATAATTTATTGTCCCAATTAATTGTGATCTCTATGATAGTGTTATTTCGATACAAGTATTAAAATATATTAAATTTCTTTGTATGTTTTGTACTTGTTATGATCATTTGGTCAATTAATGTTGTCTCTTTTTCTTAACAAATGGTTTATGTATATTCATAAAGATCAGAGTAAATTAGTTGTTCTTTCTAAACCAGATTTCAATTATATGTTGAAGTGATTTTCCTTCAGATATTATCAAAATCTTTCCACTTCACAATTGTTTGCCATGGGTTTCCCTTTGACAAGTAGATTGCTAGAAAAGTTCAGACACACGAAGACACAACCATAAGCTCTCTTTATTACTGGCTAGTAAATAGGTTAGTAAAGTTATTTTTTTTATTAGATTTCTTTTCTTTTCTTTCTTTTGTGAATGTAAATCATCATTTATAAGTTTAAGTGTTTTGCTCATGTAAACTGAAGATTGTCATTATTTACATTCATACCTCTTTTTTTTTATTTCAAAAGGAGGAGTGGTGCCTTATACTAGATGACTAGGGTACCTCTTGTCTTGAAAAAATGAAGAGAATGATGCCACAATTGCTCTATCCTTTCCACAACAGTGAAACACATAGTGCCCTTTAATGGTATTGACTATTTATGAAGTGGAAATGAACCAAAGCAAATATAATGGGTCAAAGCCCATTATCATAGACCCAAACCTTGTATAGGATGGTTAAGGCTACTTCTCAAAGACCATGATAAGCCACCAATTAATATAGGCATGACTCCCTCAACAACATGACTTACCTTTCTTGATTTATAAACTCTTTATTGATAATATGTGATGTTTGTCCATCTAACATCTATTAAACTCCGTCCCTGAACGATATGGAACTATAGTGCAACATGAGTCTTAATCATACCAAATATGTGCAACATGAGTCATATTCATACGAAATACCTCGACAAATGCTAAACTTCTATCCAAATGCGATTATAAAGTCTTTGTAAACCTCTGAAGCGTTCGTCTTCTTATCAACCATCGTTAGCCATCCTCATTCCACACTCCCAATCTCTTTTCTTCAATCTTCATCCAAATCACTCTACTCCTCATCGTCGTTACCCGTACCCTGCTCCTCTTCCTCGCTCATGCTGCCATGGGAGCAATATACATGTATATTTCTATGCATGCACTCTTTGAACAAATGCGAGCCTTTTGTCCACATGAATACGTGTAAGCTTCTTCCACCTCTGTTTCCATGGAAGGTTGAGTACTGAAGCTCCGAATCACCATCATTACTTGGATTAAATGTTACACGCAACTGAAAATGCCTGCACGCATGGTCGGTGATGAAGAACATCAATAATGCACCGTGTAATTGGATATTCTCTAGCTCCAAATGAGAGACGATATCGAGAATTTTAAGATTGAACTTCCGAGCAATCCGTACTGTTATCAGTCCAGGAAACTCTCCTAGGTTGTATCTCAGAGATGCCTGGTAACTTAACTAATCTTGCAATGGTTCACTCAATTAAGGGTAATGGTTGGATCAAGATGAATATCTAGCTCATTGGATTGTATCCTCAAGACAGTCTAGGTATATTCAATCAGTACAAGGCCGTCAAGAGCTATTATCAGATAGGTTGTGAATCAAATGGATAAAGAAACTAATCTATTAACCAGAACATACATAAAACAATATATATGATGGGTCAACAAACTAGCAGTGAATGCTTATGATCCTTGCTTAATAATCAAAGGTAAGATGACAGTCACCATAGGAAATTAAACAGAGACAAAGAATAACATTCAACTCATAAGCATAGAACATAGATGAAAATAAGGTCTAACAATAACAATGAAAGAAGCTTGTAGGCTGAATATATTTAAGAAAATGTTTGTATCACAATATCAATATAGTTTTAGAACTCAAAATCAAATCCCTGGTTCATCAAAAGTTTGTGGCTTTATAGCCCTTACATCAGATATCCAGATCCTAAAATATTGGATCAAATTCACTTAAAATAGAAAGTCAATAACTGACACAAGAAAATAGGAAAAGATCCTATAAACTAGGTCAACTCCTTATCTTTGATGGTCTTCATCCCCTTATAATCTTCGATAGCTGCAGGAAACCTTCCAAGGTTGATGGATGAGGCGAAATTGTCATCTTTATAAAAAAAACCAGTTTTTTCCAAAAATAGAAACCAATTTTATCTTCTCCTTCTTGTTGGCACCTTGAAATCTAGAACAGACACCCAAGACCGATGCCCTTAATTGTTATCCATCATTACAAACTATCCTCGAGGTATCTGGGTGAAAAAATCCTGGATCTGTGCAAACGTAGTGTCTCGCTACCCTGTCAGTGATTTTGGTGGCTAAGACAGGCGAACTCTGAGCCTGTTAACCATCGAAAGTCCCGTCTTAGTGAAAAATTGAAAAAATTGCAAAATACCTTTATCTTAGCTTTAAAACACTTCAGGGATGATCTTTTGAAGCCTCTGCATCTTGAGAAGGTTCTGGAATGGATGCAGAATTGTTGGCTGCCTCTGGATCATTTACATGGATGGATGCATTTGCTATCAATGGATATTGAGAAGATAAATTGAATGTTTTCTTTTTGATGAGGGCATATTGAATATATGGGAGCTTCATGAACTTCAAAAGTATACAACCTACGACCGATGATTGAATTCCATACCTTGATTATCTTATCATCTCCAAATGTAATGATGCACAACTGTGTGCTAGGATTTGAGAAAGAAAGGTTATTGACACCTCCAACATGTGCATCAACCTCCACTTCAGTTAGTTCACTCAGACATTTGTGGTCCTATGCAGACAAAGAGTTTGGGTAAGTCATCATATTTTATTACTTTTATTGATGATTACTCACGAAAGTGGTATTTTTTTAATACTAAGGATGAATCCTTTGATACATTCAAGAGGTTTAAAGCCGTTGTGGAAAATGAAAGAGGTTGCAAATCAAGTGCTTAAGGACTGATCGTGGAGGAGAATTTTGTTCAAAATATTTTCAGAATTATTGTGATATGAATGGCATCAAAAGACAACTCACCATTGCTTACACACCTCAACAAAATGGAGTAGCAGAGAGGAAAAACCATATAGTGGTGGAAATGGCAAGAGGTATGTTACAAACCAAGGGATTAAGCAATTCTTTTGGGGGTGATGCAGTTGCTACATCTGTATATATTCTCAATAGATGTCCCACAAGTGCACTTGATATGATGACTCCATATGAAGCCTGGTATAAAAAAAAGCCTAATGTTAATCATTTCAGAGTCTTTGGTTGTGTAGCCTATGTCCATGTAGTTGATCAAAAGAGACAAAAGTTAGATCCAAAAAGTGAGTCATGCATTTTTGTTGGATATAGTGAACAAAGTAAGGCTTATAGGTTGTATAATCCCCTCACTAATAGCATTATTGTGTCAAGATATGTAATTTTTGATGAAGGGGGAGTTTATGGTCATAAAAAATGCCATGATGATATGTCTAAATATGTTTTGGATAAGGATATTATTAATGATATTGATAATGAGTAGCCCACTAATATTTTAGTTCCAAGTGCTACAAATCCACCAAGTAGCCCCTCATCTAATTCTTCAGTTCCAAGTGCAAGCCCAACATCAAATGAAAGTTCTGCAAGGAAGGTAAGAAGATTAAGTGACATTTATCAAAGGAGTAAAAGTCCAACACATGAAGAAAATCCAATAGGTGAGACAGTAAATTTTTCTTTACTTTCCAAGGCTGATTTTGAACCATCATGTTATGAAGATGCATGTACTAATGAGGTTTGGGTGCAAGCAATGCAAGAAGAGATAGATTCTATTCAAAGGAGTCATACTTGGGAGCTCACAGAACTTCCACATGACAAGAAAAGATTGGTACTAAATGGGTCTACAAGACTAAGTACAATAGTGATGGGAGTGTTGAAAGACACAAGGTAAGATTAGTTGCTAAAGGATTCACACAAAGGTATGGAATTGATTATGAAGAAACATTTGCACCAATAGCAAGACAAGAGACTGTTAGAATGATGATTTCATTAGCAACTCAGAATAAATGGAGCATTCATCACATGGATGTGAAAAGTGACTTTTTGAATGGGTACTTAGAAGAATAAGTGTTTGTGGAACAACCACAAGCTTTTGAAGTGCAAGGAAAAGAACATCAAGTATACAAGTTGAAGAAGGCTTTGTATGGCCTCAAGCAAGTACCAAGAACATGGTATGTTAGAATTGATGGATATTTTCAGGAGAGTGGCTTCAATAGAAGTAAAAGTGAACCTATACTTTACTACAAACAAGAAGGTAATGATATTATTATTGTAAGTCTATATGTTGATGACTTATTATATATGGGTAGTAGTTCTAAGATGAAGGATGAATTCAAACCAAGAGGATTTTGAGGTATGTGAGAGGAACTCTAAAGTTTTGTATTCATTACTACACTTCTAAAAAGTTTAATCTTGTTGGATTTAGTGATTATGATTGGGGAGGTAGTTTGGATGACCGGAAGTCTATATCTGGTAATTGTTTCTCTTTTGGTTCGGGGTTGATTACTTGGACCTTAAAGAAGCAAAGTATAGTTGCACTTTTTTCACACACCCACTACGACAACTAAGATTTTTTTTTTGTCTTTTCTTTGAGGGACAAAATCCCTAAATTTCTACAGGGCCTAGTGCAGACCATCCCTTCCCTTATCCTCCTCCAAGCGACCACAACCTGGCCTTAGCGCAAGCGCCTTTTGCAACTCGCGAGTTGGAGAGTCAAGGCTCTTGACTCCTCTTTCTCCAAACGTCGATACCCGAAATGCGATACGGGTATGGCTCCCTCCTCACTAGCGCCTGCTACATATAACCGTAGGCTAGGCTAAACACTAGCACTACTCGCAACTCGCGACTTCGCGAGTTGGAGTGTCGAACGCTCGTGCTCCTCCCTTGTGAATCCCCAAAGCACGATAAGTCAGTGATGGGTTGACTCCTTTAGCACTACTTGCAACTCACGAATTCACGAGTTGGAGTGTCGAGCCTCGTGCTCCTCCTTTGCGAATCCCTGAAACGTGAAAGGTCAACAATGGGTTGACTCCTTCCAAGGTAACGGAAGTATGCCTCCTTTTGCCTGCTTCTACCTTTCTTTGGGCACTTGTTGTTAGGCCACCTGTCAACCACGTGGTCCCCACCTAATGGACGTGCCACATGTTTGCACGAGCCCTCGGTGCTTCACACTTCGCGACTTCTACAGTCGAGAAGAAATTATTTCAACCTTTGAACCCCCGATACGCGATACCACGCAGAGGTTCTGATCCAACGGTTCTCCCGTGGCTTGGATCTAACGGTCTGGATCTCATCGCTACTTGTGAAGGATGAAGGGGTCGAGGTGTTAACGCCTACGCTCCTCCTCTAGATCCATTGGTCTTGACAAATCTGGGGTATTTTCAAAAGGATCCCGAATGTTTGTCTACAAAACGACGGAATACACCCTTTCAATAATTGGACTCGCTATCATTTCTGAGCTTGAATCACGAAATTCAACCTCTCGGAGCTTCAAACTCCCATGACTCCGAGACCTTAGAGAGATACTCTTTCTTTCATAAGGTTTCCAGACCCGGATCACATGAACCTTCAGACGGTTCTTGGGCAATTGTCCCTGATCTTAGTCGAGTCTATGGGTAAAGGTTTGGTACGGTTCCAAGGTTTATGGGGTAATTCCCGGGGAAGAGTACTCTCGAGGAGACTTCCTAGAATATTACGAGAATCAAGAAAACAAGACGATTCTCGGTGGAGCGAAATCATGCCCCAAAATTAATCATTTGTACATAAACCAACTATGGCATGTAAGAATACACATGCATCCATTATTTCC
>SNQJ01S0194265.1:6362-17661 GCA_010110895.2 Picea sitchensis | reverse complement strand
CAATCAGGGACATGCATTCCTTAGGGTTTATACACTCTCTCTAGGGTGCACTTTGATTAGTGTAGGAAGAATGGCTCAGGGTGGGGAATGGTCCAAGTTCAGAAGACATGACAATTATTCTTCCTTGCTTGAAAAGAATAGTCCAGATATCTCATTGTTCTACTCTGAGGGCATATATTCTTTGAGATCTCACAGATGTGAGTGAAATATTGGCCCAGATGATTCAGTTTATATCATAACAATGTTTCTATGTAGGTTGATATCAGATGATTGTTATGAAGACTGTATGCCAGTAGATGTATACTACTGTGGTGGATGTGTTCCACTATTCGTGACTATACGTTACTGATCAAGTACTTTTTTTCTACTTGGTGTGGTAGTGTACCATTGGATTGTAGTTCTGTACTACTATGGATAGACACAATTGTGTTATATTTTGTTCTGATTGCCTTGAAGACTATCAACAGTTTATTGGAAATAATTATCAGCCAGATGAATGATGAACTGAGATTTTCCAGACAGAAAATGGTTCAGAACATTTACTCTTCTAGATTAGAAGAATGGCTCTTGTATCACTCTGTGTAGTGAGCATCATGTCTGACTACTCAAATAGAGTATGGTTTCGAGAAATGATGCAACTGATGATGATGATGGTGCTCATGATCTAGTCATGATCTAGTCTATATAACTATGTTGATGCTACCCGGTGAATGGTATGTTTTGTGCTCAAGAACATTACCTGTAATACCTCCCTAGCTAGGAGGGAGTGTTGATATTATGGTAGCTGCGAGAGGTATTTACCTCCACGTGTAAACTTGACAAGGATAGAATACTCCGGGAAGCAAGAAGAAATCCTAATGAGTTGGCTAATAGCCCTAGAAGACTTGTCGGCTCAAGAAGATAATTTATATTAAGTTATTAGCCTCCAAGAGAAGAAGTCGGCCGGAAGAAATAATAATATATTGAACAGATAGATACCCAGAATATGAAGTCGACCCAGACACTTAGCCAGGAATACTATAAATACAGGGTGCCAGTCTCTTATTTGTCACAGTCTCAGAATTGTAGAGCACCAACTGGTGCGCACTGCAGTGCCCAGTCTTGTGCGCAGGTTTGAGGAGAGCTGCCGGTGCAGCTGCTGCAGCTAGCAAATACGTTTTGGCTTGGACTATCTCTTGGCTAGGGTTTGTTTGATGGGAGAAATTGACCGCTCGTCAACTGGAGGGGTGGATCCGGTCCGGGGTTGTCTAAATAACCCAGGCCGTTCGGATTAATCCACTCCGACGGGTTTAGCGGCTTCGTTAGCCGATCTAAGTCCTAGGAAAGTGAAAGAAAAACTAAGCTAAAGAAACTAATCTAAGTGAAAAACAACTACTGCAAACTATATACAAATCTAAAATATATATACAGTTTACAAACTAATATTATAAAACAACAATTCTACTTATTAAATGTTCAGTTATCAATACAATTAAATCTTGATTATATATACAACATTTACAAAATACAAATTTTGATCGAAATCTGTAAAATCATCTGTGAATTGTCTTGTGACAGTGAAGCTGTTATTTTTTATTTTTATAATTTTTATGAGAAAGAAATAAAATGACAGCTATCTAAGCTAAGCAATACAATAACAATCCTAGCTGTAAATCTGAACTATAGAGATGAATAGTGAAACGTGTTCAGATTACAAGAAATTTATATATTAACTAAACTAATTAAATAGCACTAACAGACTGACATGTAGTAGCGCTTCCTATTTGTCCTGTGCACAGTATTCGATTTAGCAGTTTGATGGGGGAAACCCGCACCAGATTTTCCAAAAGCTTCTCGTAAACAGGAAGCAACAACGCTCTTGAATACGAATGACAGAACAAACAAGACATATAGCAACAACAATTTTATATTTTACAAATAATCACATCGAGATAAATCCTTCTGCAAAGATTTGTACATAACTGCTCATTCAACAAAGAAGGTTAACCTTCTGTTCATTAAATTAAAATAGGGTAATTTTTGTAAGTAAAATGAGATACATCAAATATGGACAATACTTAAATCATATCGCATCAACCTCTAACAAATCTTGATATCTAAAGTAGTCAATAATTTGATTACAAATTGAAAATGCACAAAAAACTTTAAGATAAATTGAAGCTAAAGCCGTACAAAAAATCCACTTTCATTCGAGTCTGTATCATCATTCCATAGTCTCTATTCTCCCAACAGTGATGGGTTGTTTACAAAAAATAATAAGTATATAAAGGCCACAGGATAAAACCTTCCTTGTGGAAATTATCAAAATTGTTTGCACAAAATATGGGAACAATCTCCCAAATTCCTATTTCTAACTAAGACTAACAATCTAATCCAAAACTGTGTAAAAAAAACATACTCAAAGATATGCCACCATCGATCCAATTCCTTTTGAAATTCATGTGTACCTGTAGATGCATAAAAATACACGATTTTAGATTGTGTTCAACAAAAACTTAAATTTTATGACTAGCTACAGAATCTCACGATTCTGTAGCTAGTTATTATTTGCAAACAAAATCGTAGTGAATCAATTTAGTCAACACAAAAATATATTTGATTTATCAAACAAATCTTTTACATTAATTCAAAGCAAACAAAATCGTTTATGCTAATTCAAAACAAACAAAATCATTCTAAAATCATTGTTGAAATATCATACCTTGGCTTTAGGGATACGATTCGGTTAGGCTATTTTCGAATTAACAATGGCAGTGGCTGCCTCTACATTTTTGAACACAATAGAGCCTATGGTCTTTTGCCTCTTGTCATTAGCTTGCAATCTGTCATTTTCCTTGGTTAACACAGTCACCCGGTCCTCCAAGGACTTGATTCGGGATTGCAAAAGAGGGACATCTGTATAGTATCGTTCGAGCCATGAGTTGCATTCATTGCACTATGGTTGATCAGGCCGTGTCATTACAGGTGAGGAATCTTTTAAATTACCAGGGGTTCCATTGTGAAACTTAATCCTGGGGAAGTTGGGGTCATCTTTAAGGCACGACGGGAGGTTGGATACGTAGTCATAGGTCTTGACAGAACAAAGGACGTGTGAGTATGGGTACTCCTCGGTCAGAAATTGCTCGATTTCAGAATCCAAATCTTCACTCAATACAATTGGTTTTTGATCCGTGTTTTATTTAGGCTTATTGCGAGCACACCTTGATACCCAACGTGCAACCTTCTTACCCTTGCTATTGACATCAGTATTACCCTTGCCCTTTTTTCTTGCAGGCCTCTTAACATGCTTAACACTGTCTTTTGAACATGAGTTAGGCAGGGTGTTGGGTAGGTCATCGTTCGGGTAGTTCGAGGGTTCTACAGTGGGTAAGAATGCAGGAGGGGGCCCGACAGGCCCGACAAGGGTTTCGGTGACCACAGTTTGATACTTGACCAAATTTAGGAGTGGCAAAGCCATTCCTCAACAAGAAATATTCCCAACAGTCTCCACTCAACCTCAGATGATGGACTATAAATTTTTTAACTAGATAGTGGTGGAAGAGGCTGGAGTCGGCCTTCTCCCTCTTAAATCGTTTAACCATTTTATACAAACTGCGAAGAAGGAAATGCGGCATATTCAAAGGGAAATCTATGAAATTCATAAGCAGCCGTAGGTGGTATAGGAAAACGAGACCGTATCTACCTTCGCAAGTAATGAATTTCTTAATAACGGCCAACAAATCATGCCACCTAAACTTAAGGGCTGTAACTGACATACCTTTGTCACAACTGATAATTTTCCTTGAGGTAAACAGGAGCGGCCATGGCACTTCATCCACCTTCGAATTCTTAAACCATTTATGCCCCTTAGCTGGCAAACCAGTGGTTGAGCTGAGGAATTCCTCGTTCAATTCGAGTTGGATGTCCCCAACTTTGGTCCTGCATCCATCAAATGTGAGGGAAAATTGTTGAGCGACTGTGAGGTTGAAACCCTCGAATTTTTCAATGAAAACTAACCATCCATTCCTCTCCAGGTCCTTTCAAGCGTTATCAAATAACAACAACGTTTTCACGCCATTGGGTTCTATGCGCACTATAGGAGCCATAGCAGATAACACACAGTCAACAGGGTAATTGGTGAGGGGGTTTGACAGGGTAGACACAGGACTAATTCCCACAGTTTTTTCCAAAACAAGCAGAGGTAGCCCGAGGTGCAAGGCAGACGTTAATGCTTATGCGTGCGAGGGTGGTGGAGTGAATTGAAACCATGCAAAACTATCATGTTGGCATGTACAATCAACGACGCCTTGGTAATAGTTTCATTCAAATCACTTTTGGTGTGTATCAAAAACAATGTAAACAACATGTCAAACGAATAACCATTGAAAACCATGACAAGTCGATCCGAATGTTTGAACAAACAATAGCATTTGTATGATTTAAAACAAAACAACATATCGAATATTGCACCAAAGATTTAATCACAAAATTAATGCGTTCTATGAAACCATTGCACCAAGGATTTAATCAAAGACACCAAAAATTATTGCATCACGCACTTATAAAATGAAACCATATTAACAAAAATGCAAAGTGAATAAAGGTTTGGTGTTTTGACAAATGTATGACCATTATTGAGTTAGAGGTGAAATGACCACACGAACAAAAGGATTCATAACAATCCAAAGATGATTTTAATGCCATCAACATGACTTCCAACTCAAGGTTTTCACGCTTGTAGTCGTGAAAATGAAATCGAAAGGCTGGTGTGCGAAAGCCAAAGATAATAGTGTCGTTTTGTTTAAAGAATTGCGACAAGTATTCAGGGTTCAAAACCCTTGTGTAGGCAGCTTGTAAGGAAAAGATAAAATTGCAAAATGACTGCCAACAATGGTGACACACTTGTATAAGCAGTTATCTCTGCCAAAACGAACCAATCGAGATTAGGATAATGAGAATAATTCTAACTAAAAAACAACCAGAAAAATGTTTAAACATCATGATTAATCATAAAAAATTCCAGCTGTGCTTAAAGATGAAAACTGATAACAGTCTTAATAAAAGCGAGTCATGATATTAAAGATAAAATCTCCAATACTGTTGACAGAGCCACTGCTACTAGCAGGCGTCCATAGCCTCGACGGGGTTGCCATTTAACCCACTCTAATATCCGTATCCTGCCAAGAAGTTCCATATCAGAATAAAGGACATTTTAAGGTGAAGAGATTTCATATTTGCAAATTTTCATATATTCGACATTGCTTCGCTGCCAACAGGCCCGTTCAGTACCCCGACGAAGTTGTCTTGGCGTCATGCATGCATTTACCCACTTCCAGCAGACCTGTTCAGTATCCCGATGGGTTTACAAGAACTTCCCACAACTCTTTAATGATTTATTTGGTTTTTAAAGATATATAATTGAGCGGGGTGACGCTGAAAATTATGATATTTTGGACATATTTTACAGACCTTGAAAGAATTTTTTAACTGCCCTTCATTAAGATTCAGAGATGGTTTGTTTTACAAAACCGACCTTCGAATGTAGGGAGACATCTTCTGATTTATTCCCTTAAGGAATAGGGACAGCGTAAGAAGAAAATGGATGATCGTGACAGGCTTCAATTACAGATTGAAATCAATAAACTTCTTTCAAACAACAGGCTTTCCTTAACATGGTTGTGAATTTCAGAAGCATATCACAATTGATGTTTAGTCAACTTTTCAGCAGTCATTTCAGAGAAAAAAGTTTCTGTTTTCTTTGTCTGAACAGTTCATAATGCAGATATGTGTATTTCCAAAAGCAAAAACTGATAAGTATAGGGAGAAATCAAAATCAAAACCGCAAAAGAAAATAAACAAAGGAAAAATATTTACAAAGTGTACACAGGGTTGTCATCAAGCGAAATACCTTTTTAGAGCTTGGCCATTCACCGGATAGGTGTCTGACTGTCCCTCTAGATTATGTAATCGGAAAGAGCTGGGACCCAATTTCTCAGCAATTAAAAATGGTCCTAGCCATAATATCTGAAACTTCGTGTGTTCTCCCTTTTCCTCATGTGGTTTGTCCCATTTCAAGACAAGGTCACCTACTTCGAAGTTCCTGTCAAAGGTAGAGTTGGAATCCAACCAGCTTTTGACCACAAGTTGATGCTGATCTAACTTACGTTTTGCTTGAGCCCTTATCTCTTCTAGTTTTATTAAAGCGTTAATTCGGTTCTCCAAAGGGGGGCAATCTTCTTCTTCTATTTTCTGTGATAGTTGTAGTGAGGGAAGAAGAATATGTGGTGGCATAATTGCTTCTCTTCCATAGACGAGAAAGGAGGGAGAGTTACCCACAACAGTTTTTGGTGTTATTCTATCAGCCCAGATTGCATTTAATAGTGCATTATGCCATTTTTTGTGATTTTCAGATATCGTTCTCTTGATGATTTTAATCAGATTCTTATTAGTTGATTCTACCAATCCATTGCCCTGAGGGTAGTAGCTGGCAGAATATTTTAATTTAATTCCTTTTTCTAGAGAGAACTCACTCATCTCAAGAGACGAAAAATAAGAAGCATTATCAAATACTAAACAGTCAGGGATACCAAAACGAGTAATAATATTCGAATTTAAAAAGAAAATTACCTGATTGGTATTTATAGCTCTTAAGGGGGCAGCTCCAGACCACCTGGTGAATTAATATGTGACTGTTATGATAAACTTATGATGATGTGAGGACAGTGGATTGATTGGTCCTATAATATCAAGACCCCACTATTGAAAAGGGGAGTCTACTAAAACAGGCTGCAAAGGAAAGGCTAGTTTCTGTATCCACCCGGATGCTTTTTGACAAATAGTACACTTACGACACAAGGCATGAGCATCTTTAAAAAGTGTAGTCCCGTAATAACCAACTCTTAATACTTTATGGGCAGTGGTATCCCCACCAAAATGCCCACCAGCTTCTCCTGCGTGCAATTCTAGTAAGACCTTTTCTGCTTCATCTTTCTCAAGGCAGCGCATTAGTACTCCAAAATTTTGTCGAAACAGAATACCATTAATCAACAAAAAGGAGGTAGAGTTTAATCTTAACGCTCTTATTTTAGTGGGATCCAGGTGATGGGGGGCTGACCCATGTTCAAGACAGAATTTTATATCGTCATACCAGAGACTGACAGAGTTTTGTGCACAACAGATTGAATTTTGGTTGTGTTGTCCTGGGTTTGACATATCGTTTTCTTCTTGATGTCCTGCTGCTAAGTCAACAACTAACTTGCATAACCCTTGGCCTCTCACTATTTGTGCTGGGGTGATTTCTATGTCATACTCTTGTAAGGAGGTGACCCAGTTCGCCCTCTTTTCGCCTAGTTCTTTCTGCACTAACAAATTTCTGATGGCTGGGTAAGGGACAATAATTTTCGTCCTAGATTTCAAAAGATAAGATCGGAAGTGCTTTACTGCTTTAAAAACAACATAGGCTTGCTGATCTACCACTGGGTAATTAAGTTCTGTTCCTTTGAAAGCAGAACTCATAAAGGCAATTGAGACTTCATTATTTTCAGTGTTCTTTTGAGTTAGGACAACAGCATAGGAGCAGTCAGAAGAAAATGTGTAGAGCGTGAAGTCTTGCGAAAAGTCGGGGCTCATGAGAGAAGGAGCGTCTATTATGACATTTTTTATAGAATTAAAATCTTTTTTTTCTAAGGGTCCCCAATCATATTGTGTGTCCTTTTTTATTAAATTCTGTAAAGGTCTCACTATCTCTGAAAAACTAGGGACGAATCTCCTGACAAAATTTATCTGGCCTAGGAAAGACTGCATAGACTTTTTCGACGAGGGAGGGGGAGTTTAGAGATGACTTGAGTCCTTTCAGGGTCGATAATCATCCCTTTGCTTGACACAATAAATCCTAAGAGCTTACCTTGTTCTACTGCGAAGATAGATTTTTTAGGATTCAAGGAAATGTCGTATTTACGACGTCGCTGTAGAACGACTCTCAAATGAGCTAGATGATCAGATTTGTTTTTCGAGAATACAGTAACATCATCTAGGTAAATTACGATAGATTGATTGATTAAGCCTCGAAAAGCGATGTCCATCACTCTCTGGAAAGTGGCACCGGCATTAATGAGTCCAAAGGGCATTTTCCTATAAGCGTAGGTGCCCCATGGAGTACGGAAGGTGGTTTTAAGTTGGTTTGGGGGAGACATCAAGACTTGGTTGTACCCTGAAAAACCATCCAATAAGAATAATCTTTCAGAACCAGATACCTATTGAAGGATCTGTTCCATGGGTGGGACAGGGTAGTTGTCTTTATCAGATGCTCGATTAAGGTTTCAAAAATTGACGCATAGTTGGATTTCACCACTCTTCTTCCAGACAGGGACAAGGTTAGAAACCCATTGCGTGTGCCTAACTAGGAAAATTGTCTTAGCATTTAATTCTTTTTTGACGGTCGGTTCGAGTTTAGGGTGCATTTTTCTTAACTTTTGTTGAAATGGCAAGGTTTGGGGTTTCATAGGAATGACGTGTTGTATGATGTTAGGGTCAAAGGTTTTTAGGTCGTCATACGTCCATGCAAAAACATCTTTGAATTCCTTAAAAAATTTAATGAACGTGGCTTTCTCTTGTTCAGAACACCCCACCCCTAAATTAATGCACTGTGGATTATCATTAGTTCCCAAGTTTACTTTTTCATACGATAAAGATGAACTATTTGTTTTAAAGTTGACCGTTTTTTTGAATTTGTCTTGAAGATCATAAATTTTTTCTAATCTAACTACAGATTTAGGGATAGAATTTACCATGTCCGATGAAGATTCAGGAGATCTCGGATCTAGTATTACCATGAAATTGCACAGATTGTCGTCATGAGTGCATTCGTCGATCACTGTTCCTTGGAAAGTTTCTTCCATATGCAGGAAACTAATAATTTATTGATCATCGTTGAAGACTCTCCAATTCGTGATGTTGTCGGGAACAGATGGCCTAAATAATAGTTCAACGGAGAATGCATTCGGGGACAAGCCTTCTGCAGGAAAGAGTTTTGAAGCTACGTTAGCTAATAAATTAGCTTCCGAATTATTCAATCTAGGAATATAATTTATATTGAAAGCAGAAAACTTATTCATCAGATTCCATACCTCAAATTGGTAGCTTTTAAGATGTGGAGACAGATAGTGGATAGAATCTCTTACCTGTCTAACCACGATTTCTGAATCGCCAAAGACAGTCAAATTTTGAATGTTCATATCTAATGCTTTTCTGAGGCCTTGCAATAAAGCCTCATATTCTGTTGTGTTATTAGTACATTCAAATTCTAACCTGCATGCAATCAGGGTTTTGTTATCTACTGGATCAATAATAATGCAACCTACACCAGCTCCTTCCTTGGACTTTGACCCATCAAAGTAGAGAGACCATATTTTATTTTTATCGGGTGCATGAGACCATTGTGTAGAAACTGTTCGTTGCATATATGCCACAATCTCGGACTGTTGTTCCGGGTTAGTGATAGCTGAAGTCTCGGTCATGAAATTGTCAAAAAAGGTATCCATCCCTTGTATTTTGGGCGAATCGACAAAAGGTGTAAATGGTTCGTTGGGATCATTTAAATCTGTCACTGTGAACTTTAGGTAACGTTCACGATTTACCTTGATTTTGTTGGGCTTTCCGTTCTCGGGTAGCCACAAGTGAGACCAATCTGTCGCGAAATAGCCGTGTAGCTGCTCTGACCAGTCTCTGCTTAAAAACAAACCATAAATTCTGGAATATCCACAACAATAATATCAATCACTTGATGAACTTTGGGGTTAGACGATAATCTTATAAGTACATTCCTTAATTTGCATATAACTTTAACACTAGTTTGATCAAGTTGGATGATCTTTAAGGTGGATGGTTCAACTTCAACATTAATCTTCTGACACACAGACCATGGAATTACATTGGATGATGCTCCTGAGTCTACCATACAATTGTGCACGTTCCTATTAAAGATTTCGAAAGTTAACAAAAATGGAGGTACATTTATGCGAGTACTAATGGTGGAAGCTTGCGGCTTTTTACTCGCAGCCTCTAAAGCTAATTTATCTACATTTGCTACATTATTTACAGGAAGGCCTCCCTTCTCATTAGGATCATAATTGTTCTTAGGGGAAGCCTTCTGAGGAACTTTTGGATTGTTCTGAAAAACTTTGTTACTGCTTGGATTACCGTTTTTGCTATTCTCTGTGATATTCTGTAACATTTTTTGTAGCAGAAACGAAAATTTTAATAATTCATAAATAGAAATGTTAGCCCTTAACTTTTTTAGATCTTCAACTAAATCATAATCTAAGTTTGGGTTTACATGACTCTATTTAGTCTCAGCTGGCTTAGACTGTTTTGGGGGCAAAGTCGTAGTGTTTTCAGAAGAAGGCTTGTTTGTTGTCTTACTCCTAGTATTGTAGGGATGTACTGTCTCGAAATTAGCTTGAAAAATGCTATCCAAGAAGTGTCCAAAAATGTTCGAAGAAGATTCATCTTCTTCAACTGTCTCTTGTTCAACCACTTCCTCGGGGATCTCATGGGGCATCAAGTTATCTTGGGCTTCTAGAATCGTTTGAAGAGCGAATTGCAAGCTTTCTAGATTTAAGCCTTCGGTATTTGAAATAGGTCGGTTGGTGGGAAAAAGGCTTCCTAAATGGGGGTTTGTAAGGCCCTTTGCTCGAAGAAGCTTCTTCGGCCATCCTTTTCAAATATATAATTTGATTTGACAATTTTTGAACAACTTTTGTTAAGTTTTCTAAATCTGAGCTTTTAGGTTGTGTTTTATTTTGAACAGGTCTAGGGAGGATTTCGATTTTCTTTTTGGAAGATGAACTAGTTTCTATTTCGTTGCTAGTAGTGTCTTTTAAGCTAAGGATGTCTTTCTCAATCTGACTGGCCTCTTCGAAGGCCTCTAACAACGTGGATTTCTTAGATCGTTTTACCCAAATGGCTATACTTTGATGTAAGGCTTTAATATAGTAAGCTATGATAAGATTCTTAGCAGGCATCGAATCTGTAGGGATTTGGTTCTTTAGTGTTAAGAATCTTTGGTTAAAGTCTTTGATTTTCTCTTTGGGGTTCATTCTTAAACTAGAAAGTTCCATGACTAGAACTTCTGGGGACTTATCGTCTCCAAACTTCTCAAGAAAGCAGGATTCAAACTTCTCCCATGACACGATCGTATGGGGTTGCTGGGCAAAGTACCAGGTAGAGGCATTTCCCTCGAAAGTATAGGGGAACAACCTACAGACTACATCTTCATGCTTGACATTACGGAGTCTAATGGCTAACATAAACTTCTTAATGT
>SNQJ01S0194264.1:0-17661 GCA_010110895.2 Picea sitchensis | reverse complement strand
TGGAATTGGAGGATCCAGTCAAGTCCCCCTTTCAGTTTCTCGAAGCCCTGAACCAAGAGGATCTTTCTTTCAGAGTTTTTCTTCTACAAACTGTTGAAAGGCCTCTTGCCTGAGGTAGTTTTCTCAACCCTCTCACCAAGTCTTCAACCTGCTCATCTTTTAATCAACTCATTGACTGAAGTTAGATCAAGACCTCCTTTGTTCCTTAACATACCAGACCTAGTCCCTGAGTTAGAGTGATATCTTCCCGAGTCTCTACCCATTTGATCACCCATTTAAAACTATCGTGACATAAAACTGATGGGCATTGGGATCTTCTTCTGCAAGAAATCCAGGAGTGACTTTTGACGCTAACATCCCCTATGCCAACAAATGGTTCCATTGTCGGGACATGAATCTTTTTAAGAGAATGTCAAGGTGGTTTCCATCGAAGACAGAAACTCAAAAATGGATAGAGGATCAAGAGAAGGACTTCGTCGAAGCCCAGAATAAGAACCCTAATCTTATCAATAAGGATTGGGTAGAAATATATATCTTCACTGATATACACAAGATATTCTTTGGAGGAATCCATCAAGAGCTATACAAGTGGCTAGCTAGATTAGTCGATACCCAGTTCAAGATCTGATCTAGACTTCTTGTGGTATGGATGTTGGAGTTGATCAAGAAGGTCAAGGAAGATGATAACACCATATCACGATTAGTAGATCAATGGTTCGATAGTACCATTGGAGGGTACATCATAGATTTTGTTGTTGACAGGGTAGAGTCATACAACAAAGCTGAGAGATATTTCTTTAAGGGACCCAGAGGAAATTTTTACAATTCTTGAAGCTGAGACTCAAGATGTTGTTGCATGAGAAGAACATCTTGAAGATACAATAGATTGGTTGGATCCGTAAAAGCTAATGATCAAGAAATCAGAAAGCGACAATGACACAGAAGCTGGACATACACGTAGTGGGAAAGTATTAAGATAAGTTCACCTTGAGAACCTGTTCAAGCAAAACTACAGAGAAGAGGGTTTCTATAGTGGAGAAGAAGCAGATCTGATAGACCAAGAACATTCAGAATCCATCGGGATAGAGGAAGAACAAGCTGAAGAGCTTCACCGAGGAGGACCTGAAGGATCAGAAACCATGTAGACCATTGAATTAAGTACTATTATCCTTCCTATTGATTCAGTATTAAGCAAACAGTGTAATCCCAGTCACCAGAGCATCCAGAGCACTGTCCATAGTATCCCACCACATATTTAGTCAAGAACCCTAGGAGGATCTATGGAAGATGAGATGAGACTCCCTATCTTTAGGGGAGATGGAACTGAAAATCCCGATCAACACCAGTTCCTGTGTGAAGTCGTATGGAACATTAAGAATGTCACCGATGAAGTTGTTAAAAGAACCCAGTTCAATACAACTCTCAGAGATCACACACTGAGTTGGTACATGAAGCTTGTCTAAGGACTTGCATAGCCTAAACCATTGAATCAGATTAAGGACACACTGATTGTAGAATTCAAGAAACCTAAATTAGAATCCCAATGTATCATGGAGTTGAAAGAGATCAAACAGAAGGTGGCTGAACTTGTGTGGGAATTCGATCAAAGATTCAAAACATTGACATGCCGATTAACTTTCCATATCCCAGATGAAAAAAACAAAGAATGGTTCATTGCTTCCCTCCTACCACACATCAGAGTTCCCCTAATGCAATAGAATATTGCTTCGCAGGCTGAGGCATTGGAGATGACCATGAAGCTTGAATCAGTCCATATGGAAGAATCCAGCTCAGGTATGAGTCGGATCCTGAGTCAGCGAACTAGTTTGTCTCTACAGGTCGAAGATATGAAGAAAGACAAGGGAAAAGATAAAAGATAAGATATATGGTGTGTTAGATGCAGATCAGAAGGTCACGACAAGGAACACTGCCCTCTATTCAATGAATACTTGGCTTCTGGAGCTCCAAGCCCCTTGAAGCAAGTCACCTTACCCTGGTGCGAGGTATGCAGAAATAGACATCCTACTGGTGAGTGCTATTATATGCAAAAGTATGTTCAGACACCCATAAATTTGTACTATGCATTCTGTAAGTCTGTAGGGAATGGTGATAGGGATTGTAGGGCTTACGATCTCATGCATGAAATTTCAAGAGACATATATAAGATCCAAGGCAAAGTACAACAAGAAGGAAATGCTACATAGTATAACTCTCCTGGGAGAGGAAACTTCAATCCTCGCGGTGGATTCAGAGGAAGAGGATGAGGAGGAGGAATGGGTTGAGTTTGAGGAGAAATCAGTTGTTATAACTGTGCACAACCAAGACACCTTGCAAGGGATTTTCAGAACCCTTGTACCACTTGCAGTTATTGTATCTCGTTTGACCATGTTATAGAAGATTGTCCCATGCTACTAGCCAAGCTTCAGGAAAGACGAAGGCCTCAGTAGAACCCGCAAGTGAAACTAATCTATGCTAAACCTCACGGAGGATACCCTAGAGTCGTTGTTATAACCAGAGGAGGTGTTGTTACAAGAGAAGACTGACTGACCCAAGGGAAGATTACAGAAGATTCAGGAATCAGGAAAGCTACTGAGAAGACCCAAGCCTTTGATGCAAAGAAAGAAAGACAGATGTTTAAGGAAGCTAGGAAAGAATTCAGAGGAAACCAAGGTTCTTCATCAAAGACAAGACCAGAAGTAAGAGAGTATGGAATGCCTCACGCATTTGATTAGTCTTATTCTCCAAGAGAAGGAAAAGAGGTAAGCAATCTCATGGACATTTTACATACTTGTATTAAGTTGATTTAGGATGAAAGCATTGTATAAGAGTTACAAAATTTAATCAGACAATATGAGCTAGGAAAGATAGATCCCTTACTGAATAGGGAAGTACACCAAATTGGTAAGAAGAGAAGGACAAATAAGGAATTACATTTGAATGCTCAAATATGAGAGTATGAGATAGACTATGTGGTCCTCGACCTAGGGTCAGAGGTCAATGTCATGACGAAGCAAACTTGGGAACAGACGGGAAAACCAAAGTTGATCTATTGCCCTATTAGGCTTAGGATGGCTAATCAACAAGCTGTGAGCCCAGTTGGACGATTGGAGGATGTCCCTCTGGACATCAACGGAGTAAGAACATTTGCATATTTTGAGGTAATTGAAATAGTTGACGATGGTTTCCCTTACCCTGTGTTGTTAGGAATTGACTGGGCAATAACTTTACTGTTGTTGACTTAAAGAAGAGACGTATGAATTTTTAAGGTGATGGTCTTAGGGTCATTGCACCTTTAGATCCCGATGAAGGTCAGCGATACATAGAGCCCATCAGAGAAGAAGACTGTGCATACACACTAGAAAACATATACAAGCTAACAACCAGACAATAGGATTACATCAATCCTACAACCAATGGGAATCTAAGCTGGTGAAGCGAGAGCGCGTGTTCATCAGATTCAGAAGAAGCACTAGAGAAGTGGTAGAATAAGGTGTACAAAGTATCTACCAGAAGATGTGCTAGATTAACCAGAGAAGTTAGCTGGATGGGCACAACAATAAGTAAATTACCCACATTTTATGGTTTGAACCCTTTACCTATCATATTTTGAAGCATGCGTACCAACACAACATAGGCTGTTTTCAATGGATGAGGCCTTGAAATCCACACCAACAAGATGGTGGGGGACACATAAAAGAAATATTACAGATTGGATACAGTGTCTTACTCTAATGACAACACGATTCTCAGCACAAGCAAAAAGATGCAAAGTAAGGTACATAGGTCGAAGCTGCCCAAAGGACCATGTGTGAAGCTGCGAAGAATCCTGGAGTGACATTCCACAAGAAAAATGGGTACACAAATTCATCAACACGCTGGACACGATACCTATCAACTGGTACCTCCAAGCAGAGTTGCGCCTCATCACTATGGATTGGGAAGGTATGATTCATAATTTTGTAACCACCTTTTTATTTGAAAGTGAATATCCCTTAGTAGACCAAGCATTACAGATTGTGAGAAAAAAAGTATTTGAAGAGGCATATAGCCTCCCTTTGGAACAATAAGAGGATGAATGGACTACGCCCCTCTAGAAACTGCAGAGCTGTTACAACATCAACGTTGATGAAGACGATGATCCGAGGAAGGTGAACATCGCAGAGACAGAAGGCCAGAGAGATGAGGAAGGACCATGAGTTGATTTTCTATTCATTGGACAATCGATTAAGATTAAGAAAGTCAATATTGAAATAGAGGAGACACCGAAGCTTGCCAATGTCGAAGATTATTGGGATGCTGCCACCATTGAAAAGATTACTGAGTTACTGCATGAGTATCAGGACTTGTTTCCAACCAAGTTCACTGACATGAAGGGAATTAAAGGGCCTATGGGAGAGATGAGGATTCCCTTAAAACCAGATGCTAGACTAGTCAAACAAATACCTTACAGATTGAACCCCAAATATAAGGAGAAAGTGAAGATTGAGCTTGACATAATGCTAGAAGAAGGGATTATAGAACCGATGGAAGAATCATAGTGGATTATCCCTATGGTGGTGCAAGAAAATAAGACAAGAGAGATCAAAATATGTGTAGACCTTCAGAAGCTTAATGATGCTTGTTTACATGACCCCTTCCCTACACCATTCACTGACGAAGTGTTAGATAATGTGGGAGGCCAAGAGGTATATTCTTTTATAGATGGTTTTTCAGGATACCATCAGATCTAGATTGCCAAGGAATATCGCCACAAGACCACATTTGCAACAAAATGGGGGTCCTATCAGTATACCGTAATTCCATTTGGATTGAAGAATGCCCCAACCAACTTTTCCAGGGTGGTGGTCGAAGCATTCAAGGAGTTTTTGCATAAATATTTTGAAGCATATTTTGATGAGTGGACTATCTTTAGTTTATTGAAGAATCACATTGAATGTCTAAGGCTAATGTTGGATAAATGCAGGTAGTGTCAAATTACTTTGAATCTAAAGAAATGCATTTTATTTTCCCCATTTGGAGTTTTATTAGGACATATTGTATGTAAGCAAGGATTACTGGTAGATCCATCCAAGATCGCCATTATAGTTGATCTACCCCCTCCTACAACAATTAAACAGTTGTTCACTGCGTTGGGACACACATGATACTACAGGAAGTTCATTAAGGGATATTCTCAGATCACAACGCCCATGGAGAAGTTGTTGAAGAAGGATTGTCAGTTTAGTTGGACTGAAGAATGCCAACAGAGCTTCGACACACTGAAAGAGAAAATGGTTACTGTGTCCATTTTGGTTTTTCCAGACGGGACCTAGGAGTTTCATGTACATGTCGATGCATCCTCTATTTCTTTAGGAGTTGTATTAGCACAGTGAGGAATATAAGACATTGACCACCCGTTAGCCTTTGCTAGCAGGAAGCTATCGACTACTGAGATTAATTATACCACTACTGAAAGAGAAGGATTAGCCATGGTGTACGCATTACATAAATTTCACCACTATCTGTTGGGAGGACACTTTAAAATGTTTACCGATCACTCCACGCTGTAGTACCTTGTCAACAAGCCAGTGTTGGGGGGGAGAATATGCAGATGGATTCTGTTGTTTCAAGAATATGACTTTGAGATCATAGTAAAGATAGGAAGAATGAACAAGGGTCCTGGCCACTTGTTGAGGTTGGAACATGGAGAAGAACCCACCAGTTTGGAGGATACACTACTGGATGCACAGTTTCTAGTTATTAGAAAAATCGATGACCACTTCATAGACATAGTCCAGTTCCTATCAACAGGAATGGCACCTAGTGAGTATACAAGTCCACAGAAGAAACAACTAGTAGTGCACACTTCATATTTCTCACTTATAGCTGGACATCTATACAAGATGGGACTAGATGAGATCTTGTGAAGATGTGTTATGGAGGTAGAACAAACACTGATCCTTGCAGAAGCTCATGAAAGCATCACAGGAGGACATTATCCAGGTAAAGCAACTGCGCAGAAGGTTCTTAGAGATGGCCTTTGGTGGCCTACCTTACACAGAGATGCTAAAGATTATTCCAAAGCCTGTGATGTATGCCAAAGGGTTGGGAAACCATCCAGAAGAGATGAAATTCCACTAGTTGTTGTTGGGAAAAACACCCTACGGACTAGCAAATAGAGTTTAGGCTTTGCATGCAAATTTGACCGAATAGAAATTACTTTCTACCTACATCCCTAGATTTAAATCCCCTTTTCTCAGTAAATGCATGGAAAGATCCACCTACCTTGTTATCGACATTTGATATCGATCCTCCATTGTGCTTGATTACTTGTTTGCAATGCTCCTTCCAAATATGACCTGCACTCAAGACAAACAACAACTATGCATGCAGGCTACTTCTATACTAACAGGTTAGAAATCAAACATAAACTAATCAAACCATAGAAAGTTCATGAATTGGGATCGGAAAATCATTCTCTTTATTACTTAAAATGAGTCAACTTACAAAAGTTGAGACCGACCACTGCTCCTTGAACCTGATCCTGGGCTCCTCTTCTTCTGTCCTTCAACTGCTTTGCTTTAAATCTCCTTTGGCATTAGGAAAGGCTAAAGGGTTGGGACAATGGAATACGTAAATGGGAAAAGTTTCTTTCTATATTTTTTTTTTTTTTTTTTTTCCCTCCTCAAATGAACACCCCTACCCCTTCTTTATAGGCTAGAAGAACTGAGTTTTTAGACGAACCCTCGACCATACATGGCCGGGAGTTTTAGTTAAATACTTATCCTTTTGTTCCATTGACAACTTTCCTTTTTGTAATTTGTAGGTACAGCGATACATTTGTGGAAGTCAGCCCGGCGTGTACAAGCGATGCGATAATAGGTTAGGAGCAGTGAGCCTTTACAGAGGATTTCAAAGAGTTGTTATTGAGAGTTTTCCAAAAGAAGGGATATGAGTTGGCTTGATGCAGGTAAGCATATATGGTGCAATTTAGGGTTATAACAGTCACCCCTAATGTGTGAGGTCGGAAAGGCATTTGATAGCGAAATACATTACCAATCTTCTTGATGTGCCTAAGCAGTTGAGCCCAAAGGATGGGGAACCGGGGAAGGTTAATGGATTTTGCAAAATAATAAATGTCTCGAGGTGGGCATACCCATGCTCGAGATAAAATAGAACCATGGCTACCAATCAAATGCTGTAGATCCATGTCAAATATCGAGTAGCTTGAACAATGCAGTAGAACTACATCTCGAGGAAATGGGAAGATATGCATATAGGTATCCATCTTCCCGGTGATTCGGCGCATTAGCTAGAGATGAGATCTTGATAATTAACAACAAAATATTCAAAACTTCGGGTAGAATTAAGCTATGAGTAATGCAGATACACTACCAGGGTCTTGGTAACTTTATGGGTCGTGCGTGATAATCTTATTAATCCCGGTGGAGAACTAATGATTCGAACAAGGACTTGATTGGATGTTTGGGATGGCCAAGTATGAGGGCAAGAGACAAAATTGCAGACGGGCCGACTTCGGTATCAACTTCCTTGGACAATAGCACAACACATGATGAGACTCAGGAAACATATATGTTAATCATAAATCCTCACAGTAGGAGGCAACACAAACTCTCCATATGTTTGGAAGAATAACCAAGCGGTGGATGACACAACTCTATATAAGCGAGAACATATTCCTAAGGTCATTTTACATCCCATAGTCGATGATCAAAAGCGGACAGATATTGCTTTATCAAAATTTGACTCATTATCTGCCAATAAAGAAATACTTTTCCCATCCTCTTTTGGGGTATATTTGATTTTTTGTTCGTTTACGATAGTTTTGGAAAAAGAATAAAGGGAGATATTACGTTACAATGGAGGCAATTATTGCAAACATACAATCTCAAGGAACACAGACAAGACTGATGTTACGGTATGATACTCAGGAAAAATCCTCATGCGGCCAAAGGTGTTAAGACAGGAAAAGCATCACAGGTTGGTGGATAAGGTATGCAAATACGGTTGATAAAACACACAATGTGCGTCCTTGATGTAGATTTAACAAGCCCAAAGAAAAGGTAAGCTCGGTGTTTTTCATATTTAGAGTCCCCAAAAAAACATAAAGGGGAATCCATTGGGGTACCTTTTGAAGATAGTCTAGTTAGCTCGAAAAGGGGATAAACCTGCTACAATTAGGCGATGTCGATTCAAAACCATTTTAGCGAGTGTGACAAGGACAAGATCATAGGCTATTTTTTTCACTTTTTAAAGTGCGAAAAGCAGTATGGACTTCCGTCGGAATATTATTACGAGACCAATTTGGCCGAGTGTGAAGATAAGGTCCTTTCGGCTGATCTTTACTCAATTTAGAGTCGAGAAAAGAGGCTTAACTATGGTTCGGTGGGGGTTTTCTTTTGTAAGTTTGGTCCTGGGGCCCGAAGGGTTAAAATTATACTCGAGAATACTCTTCTAAAGAATGGAAATTTGATAAAGTATACCTTTGTTCATAGGTTAGTCAGGACGAGAAAAGGGGTAAACTATCATTGGACAGGTGTGACTTCAAATTTTAGTTTACTGAGCGTGAAAGGCCACAAGATAACTCATCAATCTGTTCATGTTTAGAGGTCTGGGGCTTAAGGAGACCGTTTATTTTTGGGAGTCCCTAGGGTTAGGTCAAGAGTGATAAGGAATCGTACAAATGAGGCTCAAACTCATATTGAGGAAAGACTATAAGGACTCGGAGCCTCTGGTGTTTTAGAGACGATATGGACACCATAATGCAACCGGACCTACCTAGGGCATCCATGTTGGTAAGCTCTACCACTTAAGTTAGAGCACTTCTAAAACTTGTATATGATGGTTACGTGTCACAACTGATGGGATCGATCCTATAGCGGAGGAAAAAGACAACGAGATGCAAAATTTGGGGTAACCAACCTAACCTATATGCTCAAAGTTGATTCTTGGAAAAATTTATGGACCATCAAAATTTTCAAAACTCAAAAGTGTCCCAATACAGATCAAATCCCTCCCATGTAACTCTGAATCACTCTAAATGGTTTTTGGTATAAATAAATTGATAAGGGGGGGCCAAAAAGGTGACAAAAGAGGCCAAAAAGTCTACAAATGGAAGCTGACAACTCATTATCACCGTTGCTGATTTAGAAATTATTTCACAGACAAAAAGACCCCCCCCTTTGCTAAGCGGTGATTCCCAGGAACTACAGTGGACAAAAGCGAACCACCTTGGACCAATGAGTACAAACTCCCTTATCTAGCTATTCAATTCTTCAATTTTGTCTTTAAGTTCATTTTTGGGTAGGCGTCGACCTTAAAAAGGCTAGCCCTAGGTACCTTGGTGTCCTGCGGGCGGGGCAGGCGGTAAGGTTGCCCGCATGTACCTTGTTGTCTCACTACGACTTTCGTGGATCTACTTGTAGAAAAAATAATTAAAATGCAAGTGTTGACCCTCTTGAACCTTGTTGTGTTGGCAGGATGTATGTCTAGTGGAGGAAAGGGAGCATGAAGCAATCCAATGGGTTGAGTTGTGGGAGATCCAGATGTCATGAGTGTGTGATCTGATATGTGGGTTGTGGAAGTTCTTCTGTGTCCATTTATGCATGCAAAACCAAGGCTACTAAATGCCCTAATTGACTACTGGCATCCTGACGCAAAGAGGCAGCACTGTTGAAGGGGCAATCTGCCCGGGTACCCTGCGAGATATCTATTTTTTGGTAGCCTCTCAAGGAGAGAGGCTAGTCAACTTCAGGACGTTTCCTACGGGATTGAGTAAGATATCAAAACTGATATCCAAGAACCTTTGTGAAATTTTGGGACTGTCGTCTTGGGCTCAGTACCTATCGGTAAAAAATCACTAACCCTATCCTTTGAGTTGATATTGTTACTAATTGGGCGGATTACTGATTTTGTAGCCTTGCATCAAGCTTCTCACGGACAGATGAAATATGAAATCCAGTGCTTGAATGCACAAATTTTGGACAGTACCACATTACGGAGTGCATGAAGACGAATTATTGATTACCCATTGTGAACCACAAAGAATTTCAGTTGAATGATTTTGTATTCATTTTTATTTGAGAGATTTTCGAGCTTTAGCCCGGAAGTAGTACGAGGACATCGGGCCTCATTTCCTACAGTGTGTATATGGGCAGCATTACTACCACGACAAGGGGGAGGAAGGACCAATGAGTCCTTCAATGGTGACTTCTTTGTGTGGGCATCCACGGCCCGAGGAGATCCACGATCGAGGGACTATCCATATCGCGGGGATAGATTTTCTAGAGATCACGAGATACCGTGCCTGGCGGTGAGGCGAGGAGATGGGTAGAATCTCCACCTTTTTTTTTTTGTGCATATGTAATTTTTATGTCATTTTGTGATATATATCATTTTTGTATGCCAAAGTATTTGACAAGTAAACGTTTGTTGCATACAGATTTGGGACCCGTGCAACCTGCCGAATATGCACGGAACAAGCGTCGTCCACAACCAAAAGCCGCGGTTGCCATAACCGGAGGAACAACGATGCTTGAGAGAACCTCGGCCGAGGAGGCTGAAGGGGATCCTTAAGCGAGTTGGTGGAACTTCAGCGCACTCACTCCACCGCGGTCGATGGCAGAGATAGGGACCTGCCACCATCCATGCATCCTCATGTAGTGGGGCACCTGGATGGGTCCGATTGTTTAGGCGTTCAACCCATGCTGTGGACTATTATAAAAAGGCCCATAGGCCCTAAACCTACATAGACTTTTACATGCCGAGCACTTACTTGTATATATTTTTGAGGGCGCAAGCCTACGTGACTTCGTTAGTTGACATGTCCATCCTATGTACTGGTTTTTATGATGTTATATATGTTTTTGATCTTTTGTGTCATATGGATAACGTGTGCAAAAATGTATTTGCATGTCGCGTTCTTTCCTTATGTGTGCAAGATGCCAATCCAAATTTGATTAGCTAGAGTGTCACAGCATTTGGTTTAATCTCTTAGGAACATGAAAATATGTAATATATAATCAAAGTTTGTTCTAAAGAGGCGGTACCCTAAGGAATACGTCGATTGTAAGTTGAATCATGAACCAATTTATACTCATTTGACACAACCAATTGAGCACCGAGATAAAACTGGAGATGAGAGATACCCAATGGCAAAGAATCACGAAGCAACTCAATAGCGCACTATACCGGTGACATTGTGGTGTCACCTAAGCATATACCGCAGGAAGATAACCATTGGCCCTAAGGTGTAAATATTACCAAAGCCGTGGAGGCAAGCCTCCTAGTTGGCACACTAGGAGGCTTGCCTCCACAACTTGAGTAATCTTTACACCACAGGGTCACTTGACATCTTCCATATTGATGAAGATAACATCAATGACATGTCCATAACCCTTAAAAGAAACTAAAAAGTAATGGTACAAAGACTATACATATGTTACGAAAGTTACCTGATTGTTGTCTATGAGTAATACTTCTTGAGGTGAGGCCCATTTCTAGGCTCCGTAAAAGCATTCCTTCAAAATCAACCAAGCGATAAGCACCCTTTTTTATACCTCTTTTATGATGAAAGGTCCAGAACCATGGGTTTAAAATTTCACATACGGTCCTTATCTTGTTCATAGACCCGGGACAAGGTAAACCTCGGAAAATATGAGGATGAATGAACTTATCATATTGACACTTACCCTTATGTTTGTGAGCCTCGTTGGCAAAGGCCGCATCACGACGCTACTCATCAAGCTACTCAAGGTGTACTAACCATTCTTCAAGCGGAGAAGTGTCGGCAATAATTGTACTGCCAACTATAGAGATGGGATCTAACATTCTATAGGAAGAGCGCATCCATTTTGTAAGCGAGTTGAAAAGGTGAAAAACCAATACTAGTATTCACAGACATTTGATAGGCCCACAATGTCGAGTATAACATCAAATGCAATTTGACTTGGCTGAGTTTGATAGTTCATTGTAGAATAGTCTTAAAGAGTTTGTTTCAAACTTCCCACCTACACATTGGGGATAGTAAGGTGATGAATGATCTTGCCATAACCCAAGATTTGATGTTAATTCCGTCATCATTTGGTTTTTGAGAAATTGTTGCCATGTTACGGTGACAATCTCTCGGGGCCCGTCGAACCTTTCATGATCACGGTTGAATAGAAGAGTTATGATCCATCATCTAAACGTCAAGTGGTCAATCATTCTCATTCTCAAATAGTAAATCAATCAAGTGGATAAATGATATGTGCCCTCAAATATTAGAGAAGATTTGGTACGGGTGGCACTTCTTGACCAATTCAACACGATATTTTATTAATGTTGGCCAAAAGTAATTGGCTTGTAGATTCTTTTGGGTTGTTGCCAACCCAAACAAATATTCCTCCACAAGCTCTGGTATGGCAATTGTTGAGCACGATAACAACCTCCTCATGAGTGGGACATCAGCGTGAATACGATATACACCTCGATACAGCATTATCGCCGGTATGAGATAGTTCTTAGCCTGATGGAGTATCCTTCGACGCTCGTCATGAGAAGCGGAGGTGGGGCACTTCAAAGTCTGGAGATAGATAGGGATATCTGCGTATCCGGGGATCTGAAGATGTAATAAAAAACATATCTCCCTGGATAGGCGATTCCTCGGGCACAACATCGCCTGACTCAACCAAAAGTTCCGAAATAAGCTGTGAAGACCAGTGACTTTTTGGAATTTTCTAAAGCGAAGTCTAAGTCAAATTCTTGGATGATGAATATCCATCTACCAATTTTCTACCTATAAATCGTCATGTCAACATGTAATGGAATGGACTCACGACAGAAATAATGATTCTTAGAAACGAGGAACATGGTGATGGGCTGTTGAGCGGCGAGGCACTATAGCGCCAGGCACTGATATAAAGATAATTGATTTTTGGTCCTATGAGGCCTTGGCTCAGTTAATAGATCAGATATTCTGAGAACAAATCATCTTCTGAACTAAAACCATGCCAATAGTAGTTTGACTGCAATGTGACCCGGATATAATAAGAAATCTTTGTTATAGTTAGGTGGCCATAGCGGAGGTGCAGTTGTGAGAGCATGTTTTGTCACGTCGGCGTTGAGCGACCGTCGAAAAAGAACGTCTTTCTTCAGTAAGCCCATAAAGCCCTTGGTGATTTTGGCATAGTTGGCTGATGAAGCGTCGTGAAATTGCCTTACTTGAATTCACGAAGTTGTAGGATTGTGTGTGGGGGGGGAAGCTGGATTATTACCTCCACCTTAGGAGGATCGACCATGATCCATGTTGTTGATCTGATGAAACCTAACAAACATCTTGGCGTTACAGGAGCTGCACTTGTTTGGATTCAGCGAATCCTAAAGTAGCGATAACGTTGAAGGTAGTCCCAAAGGTGTATGGGATGATCCATTCTCTGCGAGGGGTGTGGTACTAAATCATCTAAGGTGAGCCTTGACTATATGCTTGAGTCATGAAAAGCAAAGACATCACGGAATAATATATACCCGTTTGGAATGTGGCTCCAACATTTTTTAAGGCCAAAGGACATCTTCACGATATGCAAATGTACCCCATGGATAAATTAATGTCATTTTATGATTTGGTCTTCGGTTTTGATTTGTATTTGGTTATATCCAGAAAACCATCCATGAAAGAAAAAGGCTTCACAACCGGCACATTCATCAATGATGCGGTCAATGAATGGTGTTGGAAAGAGTATCATGGGACATGCCTTGTTTAAATCATGAAATTGGTACATACACGAATCATACCTTGCTTTTTATCGACCGGCACAGGATTTGACACCATTGAGTCAAATGGATAGGATAAATAAAACACGCCTTTAGCAATTTCTCAAACCTCAAACTTAATGGCCTTTCTTAGGATTAAGCTGGACGAAGCTTCTTCTAGACAGTCTTGGCATCTGGATACGTTTTGATTTCATGTTAAACTATTTTTTGGATCGATACACGGCATTTCCTCATAAGACCAAGCAAGCGTTCGCAGAATTCTTTGAAAAGATTAGGTGTAAATTTGAATCTCTTAGGAAAATCAGCTCCGATGAGAACATTCTCCATGATGCCGAGGGGTTTCAAGAGATGTTGATGGGTATAGTTTAAGTGGGCAATACCATATTGCCCTCAACATAAAATTCATGTCAGCAATAAAGTTAATAGGGACACGGTGATCTCAGTTATGGTATGGTGAATTCTCCTTCTTCGATTCTGCTTAACTTTGGTAGGAAGTATGATCTGTGATAAAGATATTCCCAAGGTTTGTCTAGACTGTCATTTCTTCCCAATTACTAATTCAGCCGAGGAAGAGGAAAGAGACTAATTCTAATGAATTGGTGTCAGTGAGAGAACCTCAGGCCCAAATAGGCTCTAGAAGTGGATCTAACTCTTGTGGGGTCGGTCGGGGTTAAGTGAAGCTTGTTGGACTAAAGAATACACTACCTCAATGGCTGACAAGGGCATGGTTGTAATGCACGGGTGCCACAATACATCCATCATGGTGATGGGAAGGAAGAATCGAGGATCCTCAAAGTAAAATTAGGTATTAGACGGCCGAAAATTGAAAAATATCAAACTTATGGTGATTAGATATAAATTTGATATGCGTGTTGAGGTGGGTAATCAAAGGGTGCCCATCAGGGATGGGCACAAACCAACTCACGTTAGCGACACTGGTTGAGGATTATCAATCAGCCGGACCATGGATGCCCCCAAAGGCTGGGTCGGTATGGATAAAGACAATTGTCGATGGTCACTATTCGGCTTTCATGTGGAAACAACAAGACTGGAAAAATGTAGCAACCATAGCTTGCATAACATAATTCCAAATCCATCCTAACAAAATATTGTAATCAAGAGGAGCATCAACTACCTCTACTTCGACACACCGCGGTTTCCCTCCCTAGCGCAGGGAAAGAACAAAAGCGATGCCATGGTCGAGAATAGATGATAAGTCGAGGAGAGTAGTGAGGGAGAGTGGGTGATGGAGAAAGCGGGCTGGCCAATGGTCTTCTAGCATGCTGGGACATGGCCATGTCGAGACACCCTCATCAACCAGGTCGGAAGATATTTTGAAGTAAAATTTTCATGGGATGAGCCACAACTATCTAAAATGCTACATGGTAAGGCAGACTAGGTTTTAATTCAATTGTATCTAACATGATGGTGCACGGATTACAAGTCTGAGTGGAGCCCAAAGTGGTTAACAAGACTTTCCTCTAAGCAGGAGTCGACTTTGGAGGACCTCCAAGGACATCGCACAAGGGGTTTATTGATAAATCTTCCACCATGAGTAATTACAGGCCCTTGTGGTGTTTGGGTTGTGAGAATCTTTTTAAATGCACCCTTTGGAATCGCGTTTCATTGTTTCTCTAGCATTCTTTCAATCGTAGAGGAAGAGAGGGGAGATCAACCTCTTTACCCTTCGGAGATTCTTGGTTTACTATAATCCGGTGCACTCCTGGTTATGAAAACATCACCCTAACCATATATAAGTTTTGGATGAGGGATTGTTTGGAGGTGGGCATGTTTCTTGGCTACCCCCTTATGTGCTTGTTGAGGCTTGAGTTAGATTTTGCACCCATGTTAGAAGGGATTAGTCAACTAGCGCTTGCTATTATTTGTGACAAACTTTTAGACTCCGCAAGTCAAGGACAAAGATGGGTCGGGTGGTATTCCGGCGCACAAGTTGCATGGATACCTTGCCTTCCATTTTTCGATGTTGTCCCTGCCAGCATTATGGAGTGGTGTTTTATCCCCTTACCCTTCTTTCATTTTTTTTCTTCCCTTCAAGATCTTGGGGGGCCTTTGGGTTAGTTATTTTGCCACCGGTGTGTACTTCGATGTTTGGGTGGGGAGAAACCAAAGAAATACTTTGGCCCATTGTATGTTATGGATAATTATTTAGCTGGCATCCAATGAATTACTCGTGAGCTTGGTTTGTCTTTGAACCAACAATACCATGTCGGAATCGCGGTCCAACTTCATTTGTCTAGTTTATCGATGCTCGAACATGGTGCATCACGGCAAGATGTTGTATAATAAACGGGCCGAGAATAGATGAGCTCAAGCTGTTGACCTCTCATGATTTCATCTTCCTCGGAAAACACTTCGAATGTCCACGGCGTCTTTGGATACTGTGGGACCAAAAAAGACTTAAGGAATTTCCTCAAGCATGAATCTTGGTGGGGTGGTACCTTGATTAAACTCTTTAGTATCCACTCTTAAGATATGATCGGAGATATAGGTCCCTTTGTTGTCACATTTTGAAATTGGCGAGCAGCTACGTACCAACGATCATATCTGCGAGTAGCGGAAATGGTTAAGGAAGGCCATCAACAATTCACCAAAGAAGAGTATCTTGAGCGGTCGAGCTTCATGTACCGGTAGCGACACTCCCAATGAGAGTACGTTGAAACAATCAGCGGTATGTATGGAGTCATCTTTCAATGGGTTAGATGAGCACCAAAAGTGAAAGGTAGTCACATGATCACCTGGATCTTCTGATAGGCTTGGCCTCGAACTTTGGAATGTTCGAAGGAAACCGATGCGACATAGGAGGCCAACGTGGATCATGACAAATAGGATCCTTCAACAACCTTGTCAAATATGGCAAGTGTAAAGTCATCAGGAAAGGTAGTTTGGGTTCTTAGTGATAGCTTTGGGAAAAGAGGGTCCTAGAGTTTGGTTGGCACCAACTTGCCAGGAAAACTTTAATTTCTTGGCACGGATACGGTAGAAACCATAGCCCACGACCGGTAATAGGATTTTTCATCTGTGGAGTCATCATTGGCTGATTTCCCAAAAGGACATAGAGTGTTGGGCATGCATTGTATTGAGGAATTTGGGAAGGGATTACCCCATGCCGGTCTGTGGAGAGACATAGTAGTGATACTGTCTGGGGTTCCATTTGATTGTGGAAAGAAAAATTACCCGAGCGACATTCCCTCCGCAGGTAGCGGGAAATGGTTGGAAGACCATCAACAATTCCCGCGAAGAGTATCTTGGCGATTGACTTCGATGTACCATTGGCACTCCCAATGAGAGTGCGTTGAAACAATCGCAACTGTATGGAGTCATCTTTCAATGAGTTAGATGAGCTCAAACTGTTTAGCCCTCATGTCACCAAAAGAAGAGTATCTTGAGCGGTCGAGCTCGATGTACCATTTCGCGGCACTCCCAATGAGAGTACGTTGAAACAATCGCAGCTGTATGGAGTCATCTTTCAATGAGTTAGATGAGCTCAAACTGTTTAGCCCTCATGATGGCATCTTCTTCGGAGAAAACTCTGAATGTCATGACGTCTTTGGATACCCGTGGGACCAAAGACTTAAGGAACCACTCAAGCATGAATGCTGGTGGGACTAGTACCTTGATTAAACTCTTTCAGCGTATCCACTCTTAGATATGCTCAGAGATATGGTCCACTGTTGTTTGTTTGAAATTGGCGAGCAGCTCTGTGCCAGCGTCATATCTCACAGGTAACTGGAAATGGTTAAGGAAGGCCATCAGCAATTCACCAAAAGAAGAGTATCTTGAGCGGTCGAGCTCGATGTACCATTTCGCGACACTCCCAATGAGAGTACGTTGAAACAATCGCAGCTGTATGGAGTCATCTTTCAATGAGTTAGATGAGCACCAAAGATGAAA
>SNQJ01S0194263.1:0-17661 GCA_010110895.2 Picea sitchensis | reverse complement strand
GTATGTTACTGAAACGAATAGAGTAGAATGCTCAGTGATATATTTCTTCGATTGTGGTTATATTGATGAATGCTTTCAGTTATGGTAAGGGTTAGATAGAATGAATGACAGTGTAACTAGTTCTTGTTTGCATACCGAACTGCATAACGTTTCATGTTATGTTCCCTGTTCTGGACTACGTGGCATTTACATTGCCACTATGGATGGCGTGGGTTAAGGTTCTATTTTATCTCTGGACTAGGTTAATTTATTTCCTGGTCTGCTAAATGGATATAATGATCTTGAGGGCGTAAATATAAAATACTGCTATGTAAATTAAATATATGCGAATTTGGACGGGAAATATATTGTTGTTGTTTGCATCAGGGACGGTGTCAATTTAATCACCGTTCTGGGCGGGGTCCCCCTTTTCTGGTATAAATCTTGTTCAGTTAAGTACCGATTGATGATGGATTTCTGGTTTAACCTCCTCCGGGGATCAATTAGGTTACTTAGCCGCTGCCTCATTCATCCGGCAACCAACTGAAGTCGTTATCCCCACTGCGCCAATGCTGTAATCGTAAAAAAAATAAAAAAATAAAGACAGTATTACCTTACCCTACGTCCTTGCTGTAATGCATAACCAAATACAGTAACAAGGACGTCATTACCTTATACCCAGAGACTGGCTGTAATGTTTTTCAAATAAAAATAAAAACAATAATACCCTATACCCAAACGCCACTACCCAACGTCGCTGCTGTAATGCATGGTCAGATATAGTAATAAGGACGTCTTCACCATTGCCCAATGACTGTATTTTTCATTTCGAATGATCACTTGAGTTTTATTTTAATCTGATGCAATAAGGTTGGTCGTGTGATGGGAGGGTGAGCTAAACGATTCAATCCAGCGATTCTGGTAAAGGAATTTTGAACTTGGACATTGTACAGCCTGATCAAGACTTATATTGCACAATTTTTATTTAATTCTATGCTGAGGACAAGTTTCATAAATAAAATCTCAGTACCATTAAGTGAAACGGATTACTGTTCTATTATTTGTGAGCCGAACAGAATATCATATTTCTTACCTTTGAAATACAGCGTATTATATTATCACAAAACCCCGAAAATGGAGGTCTGTTGGGACATAAACAATCAATCAAAAACATAACTAACACCTTTTTCGTTCAAAGAAAAATTATATGCTAAGATGAAAAGATAGTAATCTTTTCCCAGATCCCAAAATATCCAGCCGTCTAGTACATTGATTCATACACAGGTATGCGATAAAATATTTTGTTATGAAGCATCCTTATACTTAGAATCTTAAGTTTGATAAACCATGCTAGAAAGGTATTAAAACAAAATAAATGTCGAAGACATATTTAACCCTAAACTGAGTCGAGCCTCTCGAACGGCGTTCCCTCACCCCTTCTGACAGCTAAACGACCAGCGTGGAATCCTAGACGTCCTGGCAGACATGGCCGCGTCTTCTTCTAGGCGAAGTTATGGTTATGGCTTGCCAGCTCTTGAGCCACCGATGCCTAAGCCTTGCGCGGCCTTTAATTGACTGGGGGAAGATTTTTCTGAACCGATCCTTCACCTTTATGAATTGTGCTGCCAGTGCGCAGAGATTTTCTTAACATGGGAATTCATTCGACCACCGATTAGGTCTTGGGACCAATTAATGTCTTAATTACGCAGGCACCTGTGGTTGCAGAATAAATATCCCTTAATTCAATCAGATACTAGTGGAGGGCAATGTACGTGTGTATGAGTTACAGCGAAAAAGGAACTGAACCGTTAGAGTAGAATAACTATCTAATATAGTGTGGTTGTTCCTTATGCAACGTACTCCATAAATGTTAGCGTCAATATAATTTAGAATTGGAGTTAGGTTAAGGTCCTTGCCCCTTATGGTAACTTAGCTTCTGATGTACTTATTATATATAGCTTTCATTTTAAATTGATAATCGGCTCTTTATTTAATGTTCTCCTCTTCATTCTTGTAATAATAATATCCCTTACTAAGGATAGGAAACGGTTATGGTTATGGCTTGCCATCTCTTGAGCCACCGATGCCTAAGCCTTGCGCGGCCTTTAATTGACTGGGGAAAGATTTTTCTGAACGGATCCTTCACCATTATGAATTTTGCTGCCAGTGCGCAGAGATTTTCTTAACATGGGAATTCATTCGACCACCGATTAGGTCTTGGGACCAATTAATGTCTTAATTACGCAGGCACCTATGGTTGCCAAATAAATATCCCTTAATTTAATCATTAACGAACGTGTCGATACTAGTGGAGGGCAATGTAAGTATGTATGAGTTACAGCGAAAAAGGAACTGAACCGTTAGAGTAGAATAACTATCTAATATAGCGTGGTCGTGTCTTTACGCAAATAAGACTCCATAAATGTTAGCTCCAATATAATTTAGAATTGGAGTTAGGTTAAGGTCCTTGCCCCTTATGGTAACTTAGCTTCTGATGTAGTTATTATATATAGCTTTCATTTTAAATTGATAATCGTCTCTTTATTTAATGTTCTCCTCTTCATTCTTGTAATAATAATATCCCTTACTAAGGATAGGAAACGACTAAGATTGAATATGATGTTAGGCCAAACAGTACCGCCACTATTAATAGCTAATTAACATGCATTTTAAGTGGATATGGAATGGGAGTGGCCTCATGTATTCAATCAATGAAGGAATGCTTTATCGAATCATTTAAGAGGAACTCCCAACCGTATGTCAAGATTGGTAAAAAGAGACATGTGCAAGGCCACTTAATAATTATTGTTGATTTATGTAAATTGAGTATATTGTGATTTAGGTAGGATTATGGTTACACCCTTTGCAATAATAGGGTGTAGTAAAAGAATGATACGTTTGCGTTGGTAAGTTGGTAAATCGTTTATTGGCAAAGTGAGTTAATCTGCTCAATGTCATTTTAATATTACTAATTAAAATAACTCAGAACTGCAACGTGAGTAGTTGTTAATTGCCATTTTAATATATTTAATGGTATGTTAATTTTAGCGGAATTGGACTGTTACAACAATGCCTATTGTTTAATTGTAATTTATCATTATTTAATGGATGGTAATATTGGTTGAATGGAATCATTAAGTAGTCCTTCATTTGCAATGGTTCTTATTATTGATGGAATATTAATGCCAGAGGAATTGGCGAGGTTAAGTAGTTGTTAAATCGCATTATTAATATTATCACTGGAAATGTTCATTCTAGTTGAATTGCCGTATTATGCATTCATCTAATCGAATCATTCTTATTTATTGAAATGGTATAGCTGGTAGAATTGCAATGATTAGTAATTGTTACTCATGGTGTAGTTGCGATATCATTAATATTTAATGGAACGTAGATGCTGTTGAAGTGCCATGCTAAGTAGTGGGATTAATTGCCATATTCATATTAGTGATGAAATGATAAATTTAATCGTTAATGGTAATATGAATGTTATTGTTTGCAGTGATTAATGTGGGTTGAATTGCAAATGTTAATGGGGATGCTTAAGCTGCGAGGTTAATTCGTGTTAACCTATACAGGTGATGATGTTTAGTATTAATATTGATTTAGATCGCAATGTTATCGTTAGCTTATTTGAGATGTTGAAGATGATGTTGGTTGTCATGCTACTGATGTATAAATGGAAATGCCAATGGCGAGGTATAATTTGCAAGCGCTAGTGCTTACAGCTTGTCCCCTGCTTTGTAATCGGTGGCCATTCAAGGTAAAGCATTACGTTCGTGTCGGCGGGATATAGACTCCTCTTTGGGTAAGCTAGTATGTTACGCCCGTGTGTAACTCGGTGGAGGGAATCCAGTGCCGCATCAAGAGTCCATGCCAATAAAGGCCACGCCTCCACTCTTGCTACACATTCCGAAATGTGACAAGAGTCTCGATACGGCACGCCTCCATCATCGCTGACTCTCCCCACGGGGATTCGTTCCCATTTAGTGACCGACAGGCCTAACCCCGGAGTTTGGTCTCTGCGTACAACCACTATTGCCCACCTCCGGCCCGGGCGCTTCTTGTTGTCGCCATGATATGTCGGGTCGTCTTGAATCGTGTTCGTCTTACTTATGTCCTGTCATTTCTGAGGCTGACTTAGAGTCTAGGGGATGTTTCTTCTACACACGCATTACACTCAAAAAAAAAAATATTCACCAGTTGACTGAGTAGATTTCCTTAGCCTAGAGGGTTGTTACACCTTTTGAAGAAGCACAAGGTCATCTCAAACAACATAACTAATGTGGGTGTGGAAAGCTAGCATGCGCTATATTTCCCCTAGTGCAATCACATATCAAATAACATCATTCTAAGATGGGGGAAATCTAGCTTCTGTGCTAGCTTCCCATCTTGCAGAAGCACAAGCACATCTCAACAACATCATTCCATCATGGGGAAAGATAGCGCATGCTAGCTTTCCCTTTTGGTGGAATGATGTTGTTCAAGCGCATCTCAAACAACATCAATTTAGTATGGAGAAAAGCTTGCACATGATAGTTTTGGCTCCTGCACAAGCATATGCTCATCTTGAACAACATCATTCCACCATCAAGGGAACGAGTGTGCTAGCTTTCCTCTTCAACAAGCACAATCACATTGAAACAACATCATTCCACCATGGGGAAAGCTTGTTTATGTTGGATTTTCTTTTGCAAACACAAGAACATCTCGAACAACATGATTCCATCATTGGGGAAAGCTACTCCTTCCTCTGCACAAGCACTAGCGCATATCAAAAAATCATCCCACCATGGGGTAAGGTTGCATGTGCTAGTTTTCCCCCTTGCACAAGAACAAGCTCATCCAAACAACATCATTCAATGTGAACGAAATCTAGCATGTGCTAGATTACCCCAATGGTGGGATGATTTTCAAGATGAGCTTATGCTTGTGCTAGCTTTCCATCTTGCACAAGCAAAAGCGCATATCGAAAACATCATTCCAACATGGGGAAAGCATCGCGGTTAGCTTTCCCTCTTGCACAAGTAGAAGCTGATCTAGAACAACATCATTTTAGCATGGAGAAAAACTAAAATCTAGCTTCCTATTGCACAAGCATACAAGCTCATCTTGAACAACATAAGTCTTTGTCAAGGAAATCTAGCTGCGGTGCTAGCTTTCCCTTTGAACAAGCACAAGGCAACCTTGAAACAACATCATTCCACCATGGGGGAAAGCTAGTTTATGTTGTATTTCTGCAAAATCACAAGCACATCTTTAACAACATGATTCCATCAGGGTGAAAGCTAGCATGTGCTAGCTTTCCTCTTGGCACAAGCACTAAAGATATCAAAAATCATCCCACCATAAGTGTAAGCTTGCATGTTCTAGTTTTCCCTCTTGCACAAGAACAAGCTTATCTCAATCAACATCATTAAATGTGATAGCTTTCCCCCTAGCACAATTACATCTCTAATAACATCATTCCAACATGGGGACAGCTAGCTGTTCTAGCTTCCATCTTGCAGAAGCACAAGTGCATTCCCGAACAACATCATTCCACCATGGGGAAAGATAGTGCATGCTATTTTCCTCTTGCACAAGCACACAAGCACATGTCAAACAATATTTTAGCAAGGGGGAAATCTTACACATATTTTCCCTCTCGATCGCATAAGCTCATCTGAATAACATCATTCATCCGTCAAGGAAATCTAGCGTGTGCTAGATTTCCTCTGGATGCTGCTACCGCGCATCTTGAAGCAACGCTTCATTCCATCGTGGGGAAAGCTGGCTTATCTTTGATTTCTGCAAAAGAACAAGCACATTCAAAAATGCTAGCTTTTCCCTCCTGCACAAACACTAGCGCATCTTGAAAATCATCCCACCATAGTAGCTTAGCGCATGCTAGTTTTCCTTTCACAAGCATAAGCTCATCTCAAACAACATCATTCAATGTGGGGGAAAGCTAGCATGCCAGATTCCCCCCTAACGCAATCATATCTCAATAACATCATTCCATCATAGGGAAAGCTAGCACATGCTAGCTTCCATATTCCAGGTAGAAGCACAAGTGCATCTCTCGAACAACATCATTCCATTCATGGGGGAAAGCTAGCACGTGCTAGCTTTCCGTCTTGCACACAATCACAATCGCATCTCGAACAACATCAATTTAACATCGAAAGCTTGCACATGCTAGTTTTGCCTCTTGCACAAGCATATGATCATCTTAAACAAGATCATTCCACCATCAAGGAAATCTAGTATGCTAGCTCTCTTCAACAAGAACAAGTGCATCTTGAAACAACATCATTCCATGATGGGGGAGAAAGCTATTTTATGTTGGATTTCCTTCTCGCAAAATCACAAGCACATCTCCGACAACATGATTCCACTGTGGGGAAGGTAGTGTGCTGATTTCCTCTTGCACAAGAATTAAGAAGATCTAAAAATCATCCCACCATGGTGGTAAGTTTGCACGTGCTAGTTTTCCCTCTGCACAAGAACATGATCATCTCTAAACAACATCATTCATCGTGGGGGAGTTAGGCCGTGCTAGCTTTTCCCCTAGTGAAGCATCACATCCTAATAACAATATTCCCACTCATGGGGAAAGATAGCATGCCAGCTTTCCATCTTGCACAAGTAGAATATCCTGAACAACATCATTCCAACATGGGGAAAGCTAGCGCATGTTAAATTTCCCTCTTACACAAGCACAAAAACATCTCGAACAACATCATTTTAGCATGGAGGAAATCTTTCACATGTTAGTCTTCCCTTGCAAGCACAAGCTCATCTGAACAACATCATTCCTTCATCAAGGAAATTCAGCATGTGCTAGGATTTCTCCTAGCACACCACATCTCGAATAACATCATTCCAACATGGGGAGCTAGCGTGCTAGATTTCCATCTTGCAGAAGCACAAGGACATCTCAAACAACAACATGAAAACTAGTCTAAAGTAAGCACAACCCTTTTTTCTCTATATGCCCCCTCTATAACAATAAACTTTGTAACGATTGGAAAAGTTGTTTTTGGACCAACAATTTTCTTTCAAGTTTTCTATGCTTTTTTTACATGCTCTACCTCTTCTTGATGTTACATTTACTTTTGAAGATGACCATAGTCTGCTCCAATTCCTTATCTAATATCTTCAATATATTTCACCGGTTTCATTCTCATGAACGTTAGATTTACCCATATTACTGCTAAATTTCATCTTTGTTATCTCAATCAACACATTGTGTAAAAATTTTCTCCTTAAGCTACATGCAATTTTTCCTATTTTCTTCTCTCAACAACCAAACTCTCCTGTCACTCATAATCCCAGTGCTCTCGTCCTCCAAAATTGAATTCAACTTCATTTGATGATTTGGATAGTAGTGTTTGTGTTGGCCTCTTCTTCCTTTCTTGCACTTGTCTGTCCTCTTCTATGTATTTTTCTCTATTTACCTTTTGTTTCTCATCCTCTAGAGAACTATTATTTTCTTGAAAGTTTCTCTTAGGCTTCAAGGATAACTAGTATGCTAAGACAATTGACTGAATTGTCACATTATTAATCTCATCTTCAATGGCATACGTAAGATCATTCACATATAGCGATGGCTTCTTCACTTCCTTCACTTTGTTTAAAACATATGTATAGTATATGGAATTATTTTGTGCATTCTTTCATTGTCATCTCCTTCTATCTCAGGTTTTGTAACTTCCTAAAAAATAATTAGGGAATGACAAATCATGAAATAACTTAACCTTGAATTGGAAACCATTTTGTCCCAAATTTGTAATTATTCCTTTTTCCTTCTTCTATCTCTCTGGATATGAATTATCCTACCATGGGGATGCATGACCTTCAACTTAGTACATGCAAACTTCAATCTTTTATGGTGTCCACTTTGTTCAAAATCAAAGGACCTCTCATTTCCCCAATCCATCCTAATAAGTATTTTGGAATCAGACTTGATGAGAATGTAGGATTCTGCATTATAGGTCTACATCCCAGATTTGTGATAGACCTTATCACTTTATCCTCCTAAGAATTGGATTTTGTAATTTCTTCTCTTGGCTCTTCCTATTACTCTACATTGCCACTCACATCATCAAACTTACTTCAATTCACTTTCTATGGGATTCTTCCATGACTTCCATTTTGGGAGATATTGCTCTAAAACCATATGATCTCATTATCAACCTCTTTCTTCATGTCCCTACCTATCTTAACTAGTAGTCTAGTACTCTTCCTCTCCTACATGACATGTTACTATTGATATGCAATCTCCTTCATTTTTTGCAACTCTCCTTTATATATTATTCTCACAATTCTACCCAACAATACTCCACCAACACTTTCTTCTCCTCAACAACTCTATCACACAACAATATCCTCTTATTTGATTTGTCTTATGATGTAGGTATCAACCTTTTCTAATACTAGATGGTGCAACTACTAGTTGCAACGCCTAAGTGCACAACAATACACATATAAACACACAAAGACATGCAATAGAAGATAATAGAACAACTTGTCTATTATGCTTAAAATTTGAGAAGTACATTTGGTAGTGTTGGACTCTTGTACAATGTACTATATTACAAAATATGATGTTCATGGAACTTTTCCAAAATTACATGTCAGGTAACAGGTTACAATGTCAATTTAGGCTTACAACAAGAGTCATGAATGGCCATTCTCTAAACGATTTAATTGTTGAGTTGCTCACTACACGAGTTCTTCTTTCTTACTGGCTTTGTCACCTTCATCTTCTTCACGAGGAAACTGTCTTTCTCTATGGTTGAATGGATGATAGATTCCTTCCCAATGAATACCTTATGACCAATATATACATACTCATTCAACTCCTCAACCTCCATAATTGTCTTCATGTGATTTTCCTTGTGAGATCATTGCCACACTAACCACATGAATTGGCCATGTGTGATCTTTTCATTGGTTGTGGGAATTTGGGTGATTCCCCCTTGATATCCACTCATAATACTAGCAACTATTTACTTAGTGAAAGATCAACCACACATATATTCATGGCATTTTTGGTGTCCACCTTCCCAAACCCCTCTCAAAATTCATGCGGTGAGATATCCTCACTGATCGCAGTTTCTAATGGATGATTGTTGATTGCTTTTTAGTTTCTTACTCAATTCTCATTATCATTCTCTTTACCAACAAGAAATAACTTCTTAATTGAAAGTATGGCCTTAAGGTTGTCTCAAAACTGCCCTTAAAGTTGCCTCAAGTTGTTGCCCAGAACTGAGTTATTTGACCCATGGACCTATGGACTTGATAGTGAATTCATAGGCCATGAAACCAAATCAGATGTCAATGAATGGAGATGAGCCTCTCAAATATTTGAGTCCGTCCAGGAAAGATAGGATACACCAGATTGTTAGTGGCAAGTACTCTATTGATAACAATAATTCAGAAGATATATCAGGAAATTCATCACAAGTCTTATAAATTGTCTTTTGATACACCTCCCATTTACATATTTTCAGCTAGAACAAGTCATGAGACCAAATGGCATTCATTTTGTGTCTATCTTAAGAACAATTTAAACAAATAGTCAAACCGATGTTGACATTCAAGACATAGTTTTTCATCGCTATAAAAAGTCACATTCTCATCTTAGTTTCCCCTATCTGTTTCATAGATGTGTAAGAACACAACATAGAAATGTTTGTCCTGGCTAAAGAATACACATACACACTTTCTGCTAATGAAAACAAGGAGATATGATGGCACGTAAGTAGATTGAATATGACCATGGATTACTTCCTCAAACAATAGTAGAGAATGAAATATGTTAGTCGAATTGATTGTTGGAAACTATGATATAAAATATGGCCTAGTAAATGGTGTAGATGGTTTGTTTATGTTTTACACACTTCTTGAAATTGACATTGTTTGGAAATATTTTCAATATCCACTATCAATGCCAACAAATGGAATACTTGTATACTACTTAGATATCTCATGATCAGAGACCTATATTAAGAGTGTTGTAAAACAATCCTTACAGAAAAGAGGAAGTATCATATAAGAAAAATTATCGATATAGATAACATGTGCTAGAACTATACATAGATCGCAAGTCCTAATAATGAATTGGTTGGCCTCCAATCCCATTTGAGTTAGGCATCATGGCCTCATTTACATAATACTTTGTCATGTAAAAATATAAATGCATGGTAACTTATGAACAAACTAAATGAGAATAACTTTGTTTTTCCTGACAAAGTAAAACCTGAAATGCATAGGTTGAAGGAACAAAAAATTCAAAACGCTTTTTAATCTTAGATCGAATGGTATAAAAAACCATATGCAGATATGTTCCTTGAACACACATAGCTTCCTATATTTTGACAACATAATTCATGATTTTAATACCATGCTAGCCAAGGAAGAGAATAATGTCCGTGAAGCATTCATGAAGTTTTATTTTGATATCATGCCGTAGTACTCATCTGTCTCTACAATGAAACAAGAAAAACATTTGATGACAACATATTCACATCAAGATTTGAATGTTTCCTCATTATGTTCTTTCATGGTATTATGACATGTTACAAGAAAATGTAGTTTTGTATATATCTAAAATATACACTAAAAGGAACATCAAACTCTCACACTTGATCTTATATACAACAACATGCTAGTAAGAGTAGCAAATGTCTACCTAGGACAATTTTATCCCTTGGCTAACTTGTTTTCATTGTCAATATAGTGGCAATCACCTTGACACCATATGCTAGATTAGTGGTTGTAGGGGATCACTTGAATATTGATATGTTTCAAAAGGGAAGCACACAAACAAATTACTTAGTACATGGATCTTAACAACTCATTCATAGCAACAAATAGGCTATCGACCAACACAAATACATTAAAGTTTGTATAACAGATACGTATATTTGTTAGAAATATACGTATCCATAATACAAACTTTAATGTATTTGATGTCTAATGGAAAGACCACCATGAAATATTTCTTAGCTTCCACTCGGATACATGAATATTTTTCATTAAAACCTTTTTACACCTTTGCCTATATTACATTATCTTTCATGGAACTAGTAATCAACCACTTGATAAATTATATATCTTATGTTGTAGATTGGGCTCTGTTTTTTTTAAAACAAATTAGTTATTTTAGCCACAACATTCGATGTTTTGAAATGCTTGTGAATTGGAAAAATTTTCCCCATACTTGATCAATAGTTTCCTAGTTTCATACTCAAAATGGGGAATAATATGAGAATCCTCACAGTGAGTTTGACCCATACTATGGGGAGGAGGAAGAAGTAAAAGAAGGTGAAGGAATGTTGTTCAAAGTGATGGTGAAGATAATAACAAAAATGATTTAACACCCTTGTCGAAGCATGTGATGGGACTTGAGAGAGAGAAATGTTAGAGTTTTAGTACCTTGTATAGTGTCTAGCAGAGTGAAATTAATGGCAGCAACAAGCAAAGAATATTTGGGTGCATGCAGAGAAGGTACAGTGGCATGTAATCCAGCATAGATTTCATACAATAGAATTAATGACAACAACAACAGTATGCTCATTCAATAGTTCATGCTCATTCACTAGAGTGGACCAGTGTTGTCTTAGAACGATATTTGAAGACCAATCTGTTGTGCTCACCAGAACATTTAAGAATTCATAAACGGGCCTTGTGGATGTCTTTACTTGTGATGAGCTATATAACTGTATCTTATGTATTACAAGAAGGGTGAGAGAATTTCATGCAAGGTTAAGAATTGAATACATGTCATTTATTGGCAGTCTGTGGGATAGACATTTCACCTTCCCTGTGACATATTTTTAGCTAGCTAATAGAGTCCATAAGGAAGATCCTCAACAACAATAGCTTGATAACTATTGTGTTCTTTCATATGAAAACAGAGAAGAGAATTTAGTGTTGTGGATCTACTTAAGGAGATATTTCATGTGGATTGGCTATAATTTTTACTACCTTGTGCAGCCTTAGATAGACTGATGTTGTAGCAGCTTGTGTCAGCATTTACATCTGCTTAAAGATACCTTTGATTTGTAGTTACCTAGTTCCATGCTCATCCCAATAGTGATGGAGAGTCCGACCTACAAGAACTTGAATTTCATAGTTTACCCGTTTTGGATGTCAACCAAGCTCCATGACCAACTACACCTTTGTTAGAGGGCTGCGAAGGTGTCTATACACTTCCTTTGGATTCAGTGGAAGGGTTTTCGCTAGAGAAAGAAGCGTTCCCGAATGAAAATTATTTGAGAGGGTATGAATTCATTGATTTTATCAAAGCTACACTGGAAAATGAGTGCCCTCTCACTGTCTGATGCGCTGATATTATCGCCTTAAGTGCCATAGACGTCATTAGAATGGTAATTGTAGTTCTTGATTTCTTCCAGTGGTAATTCCAGTTCTTGTTTATGTATTTTCTCATGTGCAGGCGAGTGGACCGTCAATTCGTCTGGCCACTGGAAGACAAGATGGGACAAGATCGATTTCCACTGTCACAGAGGCCAACCTTCCATCCCCCGGCGAGGACGCGGAGAAATTCTCCAAGAAGTTCATGGAATTGGGATTTAACTACAAATACATTGTCAGTCTACTCGGTAATTCCATTCAAGAAACCTTTTCAACTCATTTTTGTGGGAATCGAACCCTTTTCATTTTTTATTGAATTAAATAGAATATGATCTCACAGCTTGAATTATTATAATTGAACTTTTACCCTTACATCTTTGGAGAAATGATTGACCACAAGTGAATTTCTTGATGTTGTTCTCCTCCAGGGTGGTGAGGTTTCTTTCACAGATATGTTTGGCACATTTTCTCTTGCTGTTGGAGCAACGGTAAGACTCGGTACATTTGGGGAAAATAAGTTTTTCCTTTTATCGTAGATAATATCCATCGAAGTCTATGATTTTACTCGAACGAACATAAAATTCTAATGCAGGTTGCAATGGAAGCCTGGACTCGATAGGCACATCGAGCTCTCTGGCATTCTTCCTTATGGAGTATGCACGAGGTACATGTTTTCCTATGTGAAATTATTACATATGCAATTCTTAGATCGAGGATTTCTTCGAACAATTATATGGACATGAAATGATCTATACTCAATCAGGTTTCTTGTCTGGTGGATTCCATTGCACTATATATATCTGTACTTACAAGCGTTCAAAAATCAACATGAACATTTTCTCTGAAAATTGGTTTGTCATACAATTTTCACTATACAGCCGCTATGTCATGGCTGAGAACGCCGAAAGGCGGCTGAGAACACATTTTATTGGGGACACGCCACCGCTACCTTTCGGTGTTCTCAGTCAATGATTTATAAAGGTATGTTTTTATGGACATCCATAGTCCATTTGCCCGTTTGCCTGTGTAAATATATTTTGAAACTACGGGAAGTTTGTCCAGATTTAGCCCCAAATGTGGTGCTCTCTCCCTAAGGCTTTAACACCTAGACACAGTAGGATCACTTATGATACGCAACAGACATGCCCGGAACCTCTCTCTTCAGACAACCAATCACTTTGAAACAGAACTAGATAAGCAATTACTACTGATCCTTAGATCAACACAAGCAACAGAAATATGAATGGTTAGGAACAAAACATCATCTTATCTATATCCAATTCTCATTCTTTGCGCTGAGATGATCAATCTATCATGGAGCCTCAAACAATTCAATTTAAATGGGGGTTTTCGAATATCTAATTCTCATTCTTTGCGCTGGGATGATCAATCTATCATGGAGCCTCAAACAATTCAATTTAAATGGGGGTTTTTCGAATAAACCTGATATATGCTCCCAATGTGCCAGATGTCTGGATGACTATTGCCAGATTACAAAAAAACACAAAACGAGGCAAATCACTGCAAACTCGGCCTGAGCTCTGGTGATCAGAAGGTGTGAGATCTGTCTCTGAGGGGTCTCCCTAGTGTCTGTCCAAATCGCCCTGCCTGAACAAGATTGAATCTACCCTGCCAGACTCCACACAAAACCCAAACATATCTGCCACTAAGTGCGCCCGAACTGCTGTAGATACAGAAATAGTAAATTTCTACATTCAACTACTTCTTCTTAAATGTAAAATAGAAACACATACTGACATGTTTTGGCATTGTGATTTTTAATTTATATAATTGGTATGATTTAAAAATCGGTTGGAGAAAGTAAATTCTTGAGATACCACTTCATAAGGTATGTTACACCATTGTTTTTATACTAAAATTCTAAAATAAAATTGATTTTATAACAAATTCATTTGTTAAAATAGATTTTAAGGTAAAAGTTTATATGACTATTTATCTCACATTGATTGGGTTAAATGAATTTTCAAAGTTATTGTTTTACCAATCTAATCTATTTCATGTGTGATTAGCATACAATGAGCTCGTCGAAAACGTAGTCTAATTTTGGCCATGACCATATTGGAAACCAAGACTTTTACCACATAATCACATACACGTTAGAAAATAGGTGGAATAACATGTGGTTCAAGTTGGGTGGCATGGCCATTGATTTGGCCTTGGAAACATACTAATATTACCATCATCCGGATATCCAAGTTTTTGGATTGTCTTTTCTTATCACACTTTAAATTGACCCTGGATCGAGATACAATTCCAAGTCTGAAGTCCTCTGGAATCTGGGAATCCAGGTTATTAAATGATGCACCCTCACAATTATTCCTAGATCCGGATGTAGATGAAACTTAAGGTAATCCAACATCCAATATTCCCAACTTGTCATTACCATATGGAACAACATGGATTTGGATGAAACTACAAGTTTGAATCAATCTTAGATTCATACATACTAATAAACAATAAGCTTGTCTACAAATTTCTTCCTAGATTCAGATATAATTGCTTGCCTAGTTAACATCCCACATTGTTCAACACAAAATATAATGGTTTGTGAGTTGGTTATTGACTTGGTGTTCAAACATCAACATATGGATAGATTATGTAATTAGACATGAAATTTATTTGAAATATGGGTTATCCGCCCTGACTTAGTTGACACCCATTAAAACATATCTAGATCTAAATATAACAATGCATACATCATCTGCCTCACTAAAATAAAAAAATTATTTGATCCAAATTTCACATGAAACACCATTAAAGCAAATTCAGAAAACTCATGAAAAAATTCAACACAAATCAAATCAAACCATATACAAGGGAAATGAAAAAACGGTTAAATACTTAGAAATAGTAGATAAAAAAAAATTTGGAAGGGTCCCCTTCTTTTATGAAAAACTTATATCATAATGGGGAGTTGTTATGTAGGCTATAACAATTTACCATTAATTGGGTGAACCAGTTATCTCTAACATTAATGATTTAGGAAAACTTTTATCTATAAGGTAAAAAATAATTATTTTATTTCAATGTTGAAAATCACAAGAATCTAATATATTGCATACTTGTGATAAATAAGTCTATATGCCTAAATACTTAGCATTTTAATATTGTTTAACAAGTTATGAAATTATCCCATAATATCATAGTTTTTCCTACCATCAATATGTATAATCCTTTTTACCTTCATTTAGCATCTATACCTTTAAGGAAGGTGTGTTAGTATCATACAAGCATGGTCCAGTTACCAAAAAGTTTCCATAGATCCAACAAGCTTACTTGTACTTCTCACAATATAAATAGTGCCTTGAACTTCCTTCTTTTGTTAAGAAATTTATTTCACCCTTTTGATTTTTAAATATAGATATGTGTATGAGGAAGTGGGGTGGTACAAGAGTTGTTTTCGTTTAATAAACTATTGAAGCATTAAAACCCACTCAAGATTTTTCACATCTAGTTTCTAGTCTTTATTATAGGAATAAATCATGCAAAAAAATACTGAATTGTTTATCTTGAATAAAAAAAAACTTTGAAAAATAAGCATAGCTTAAATATAAAGATTCGAATTGTTTATCCTTTAATAAACAAACTTTTGGAAAATAAGCATAGCTTAAATATAAAGATTCACTCCAAAAATCTTCTTCTAAATTTTGGATTGTTATGATATTCTTCAAATAAAGTCTTCTTAAGGATTTATGGAAAGCTTATTACTATATCAGCCATAAAAACTTATTGTTGCAGCAACTAGTGATTAATGCTAATTTATACCAACAAATTCAAAGTAAGCTTTTAAAACAACAAGATCCAAAGAAATTTGAAAATTTTCAAGAAATTTCAATTAGAGAATGAAACAACTTTAATATGTATACGATGAAATTAATATTAAAACTAACATATGATAAAAAAAAATTGAAAAGAAATAAACTTACGAAAATGAGCTTAATACATTCAATTAAAAAGGAGGAAAATAATAAAAATAAAGACTAAAATCAAATTCAAACATACAAATAAAATGAGATCAAAATAAAACTAAGCTAAAAAGAATCAAACATTATCACTAATCATATAAAATAAATCCCACTGAAAAATAAACTTTAAATTACCAACACCATGGTCAACCTAGAAAAAGTGAAGTGTGAAAATATTTACAAATTCATATTTACAATACTACCCCATATACTAAACATAAATAATTCCACTAGATAGGATTTCTCTACAAAACTAAAAACCTAACTAATTTATGACACAAACTCGTATTATCTACACTATAACTAGATCAAAACAAATTGTCCTTAAATTATTATATGATTAAAAATAAAGTTTATTTCTACATGGAATATGATTAAAAATAAAAGCTTATTTACATGGAAAAATGAAAAACCAAAACTAAACTAATTCCAATAAAAAATTAAAAAAAACTACAAAAATATCATTACACTAATCTTGTACTAAAGCATGTTGGATGAAAACAAGCCAAGGTCAAATAAATATTAAAAGGAATTTAAAAGGGATTGGAGTAAAAGATGAAAATAAATTTAATATTTCAAACTTCATATATTGTGTCAAAAGTTTTTCTAGGGAAAACATTTAGCATTCTAAATTTTATTTATTTCTCTTTCATCTATGAAATTGCTTTATTATTCAACTAATAAGTTAATTTTATTATTTAAAAATAATAAAAAGTAAAGAGAAAATTAATTAGAAATCAGCACACTTGGACTATATTAAGTAATTTAATAAAGGAAAACTAAAATAACAAAAAAAAAAGGTAAATTCTACAACATTAATTAAAAAAGAAAATTAACTAATGCAATTTACACCTATACTACACTATGTTGGCTGAAAATGAACTAGGTGAAATAAAAATGCAAATGTAATCATTCATGTAATTCCAAACCTGCACTCATATGCACATCAAAATTTAATGGAAAGGTAAAAAACATTAGGAAAATTTGCTTGAAAATATTCCTCCAACCATGTTTCTATTCTAACTTGAAACCCATTTTGGTAAACATGATGGCAAACATGAAATTGGTGAAGGAAAAATAAAGATGGACAATATATCTCCTAAGAATTATTTAAAGCAACCCCAAGTACTATATCTAAGAATTATTTAAAGCAACCCCAAGTACTATATCTTGTGGAAGAACAATATTACTAATAATATTATTAATTCTATTTACAAAAAACAAAATATTAACATTATTATACAATGTGAACTTCTTCAAAAATGATTCTTCCAACCAAGTCCTAATTGGGTCATTAAGTTGGGAGTTTATTAATTACTGTGAAGGATTC
>SNQJ01S0194261.1:7331-24992 GCA_010110895.2 Picea sitchensis | reverse complement strand
TTTATCATAAATGGAGCACCATTGTTGGTTGGAGGAAATCTTGGTGAATCCCACCTTCTTCTAAGGGACAAATCTGAAAGGCTGGTTTTTTTTTGGCTCGAATCCTACTCCATGGCTCTATCTTAGTAAAGAATCACAACCTATGGAGCCATATCCTCAACCTATTCCAAAAATACTCAAGGTGGTTGAACCTCTAAAATCCTATAAATTGGAGGCATTTCCATGGCGAAAAGGAGGAAGAAATCAGTGAAGTATCATCATTTTGATTTGGGATTATTTTTGCAAGGGTTGTTGGATTAGGAGAGATTGGAGAGGCTACTACAACATTAATCTTGGTCTGTAAGTATTCTCTTTTGGTTCTCATTAAATAAACTTGGCCTATTTCCTTCAAGCTTGTGTATTCTTGCATGTGTGTGTCTACTATTATATTAATCTTTGTAGATGATTTTTTTTTACCTAATCAACTAGAGTAGAAGATAGTCATTTCTCTTTGTTGAATATTCTAGGTATCAAGCTGCACAAGGGGATTTGAAGATGGAGCTCATAGATTAAAAGTGGGGAGGAAAAACTTATTAAAAAGGTACATCATGCCCTTTCTCCCTCTCTTTTTGATATGTTAAATTGAGTTTAAAGGGATGTTAGTGCCCACTTGTAGTTTTTTTGTCTTGGAATAGGGGTTTAGGAATCCAAGGAAGGTTTCATCTATCTCCAGGCGAAAATCTATGTAACAATATGTCTTATAGATTTCTTCTTTAAAGGAAAATTTTGAAATATTTATCTTGTTGTTTAGCTCCACCTAACTTTGGTTTGTCTAAATAGCTTTTGAGATGAAAAAAATGTTTTCTATTAACTCAAGACCCATAATCATTTGGAGTTTTTTAATTTTTTTTGTTCTTTAGTTGAAGATCCATGTTTGTCTCGATTTTTGTGAAATTCATATCACGATGGCTATACCAACATTACAATACGCATTCTAGGTATTTTTTTAATGGAAAACATGTAGATTTTTCTATCTTTCTCTAATAATTTCCATCACGATGATGTTACTTCTCTAGAGAGATACATGTTGGCTAGGTTTTTTTTTAAGAAAACACTAAAGTCTTTTGAACATTTTTTGGCTCTACGTGAGCTCGTTTTTTTATGAATAGTTTTTGAGATGCACGACGATATTTTTTGTTAAATTATAACCCATAATCCCATGAAAATATTGTTTATTTTTAAAGCGAAAACCAATATTTCTACCTTTTTTAAACTAATTCATGTCATGGCGGTCATGCTAATATTATAGTAGGATATATGCCTACTATCATTTTAACATAAAACCTACAAAGTTTTCTATGTTTTTGTAATTCATATCATCATAGTCATGTTAGTGTTATAGAAAGATATAGACCTAATATCCTTTTTTTTTTTGTCATTCTCATTGTTTTGTAGAATATTTCATTATACACTTTGTTATTATCCTATTTGTTTATATTTTCTTGTCACTGGAATCATTCTAGTGTTATAACAAGATATATGTTGGTTGGTTTTGTTTTTTAATCTGCAAAATTATAAATAGTTTTCCTTTTATGTAATGCACATAATGCACATCATGTCAGTGTTATATGTTGGACATGTGTTTTTTCGTTCTCATTATTCTATAGAAAAACCCATTATATGTTGTTTGATTACAATGTATTTATCTTCATTTCTTGAGTTGGTTCTAATAATTATGATACATGTGTCTCATGGTAGGAACCACTCAAATCATCGCAAAGTAGAGCTATAAAATGGAATTTCTAGCAGATAGCATTTTTTTTCTACTTATCTGATTGCTTGAATCCCACAACTACTGCCTTGTGTGATTGTGTAATGTGATACACCACATCAATAGTTGAGTCACCTTCATTTCCCACCACTTAAGAAATCAGAAGATCATAGAACCCTTGCCAACGTGTTGAGAGGAAAGGGGGTCCAAAGTTGATCTAGGTGGAAATTAGTGACCACCCACCTATTCCACTAGATCAAAATAGGGGTGTCCACATTAGCCATTTTTCTACAATTTTTCAGGTCCTGAATTTCTATGGTCATTTCGAGACCTTAAACGATGTTTTTTGGGCACGACAACAACCAGACAATAGTCAAATGCATATTTTGGGATAAAGGGAATATGTAATCCTCAGGTAAACCTTTCAAACAATATATTGTGTGACCCAAACATAGATCTTATGCAAACATTACGCCCTTGGCAAGGTAACATACCGACTACCGCCATCGAGGCCCGCAAACCTTTTTGTGTTTCATCTTCTTGGGTTAGAATTTTGGATTTTATTTATGATAAAATTGCCTCTAGAGCCTCATTGTAAATATGAGCATCTTCTTGCAAATGAGCATAGCCATCACATCTCTTATGAGAGATAAGGTGCCACCATTCTAACGTGTCATTCACTCTATAATTTTACAGTTTTTGTACATTCTCTCATTAATAAAAAATTGTGCATGATTGTATCTTTGTGTTTATTGAAATATTTATATATATTTCATTGTTATATCTCTTCCTTCATTTTGTTCTAAAATAATCCATATCAGTGGTTTCAAAGAAGGCTACTCCTTTTCGTTTCTTATTCATGTCCTCGACGAGGTTGGGATATAGAGAGTTGGGTCTCGAGCTATTTTCCCTTGAGGATAACCTATCTTTCCATCCCAAGCGTCCTCCCATCAAGGAAGAGAGGAGGAACGAGGGAAAATAATATCCCATCAAGTTGTTTCTTACGGAAGCCCTCGCATAACAGAGGAACGAGATGTTAGAGAATTTTCCTAAATCCTTCAACGATTTTCGAGAATAACAGACATGTGTTCATCAACTATTCACTTTGGAGACACTACCACATTCAAGGTACAAGTTAATTTTGATATTCTCATATTTGAAGGTCAAATTGATGTGGATGCTTTGGGAAAATGGTTAAATTTGTAGAAGGTTATTTCTATGTTCACAATTTGTCCGACAGAGAAAATATCACCTTTGCACTCCTTAAGGCTCTTCCCCATGTTAAACATTGATGGGAAACTTACTCGATGAAAAACTCCATAGATTAGTCTGGAATATTTGGGGCTGAAACCACTTGGTATTTTTTATGGATGTGGTCAAGGAAAAATATTACCCTATGGGAAACTATGATGACCAGTACATGAGATGGACCACATTGCCTCAGAAGTGGGACCAAATAGTGTCGAAGTTCACAAATAACTTCCATACCTTGCACACCAAGTTGGGTATCAAAGACTCTCATAGGCATCTGGTTATGAAATACTGTGAGGCTCTACACAGGTACATACATACCAAAATGAATTTTTTGAACATCTCATAACTAGGAGTTGCTTATAGATATGTTGTCAAAATCATGTGGAAATTCAAGCAACAGAACACGTGATAATTTGGTTCTACAAATCCACAACAACCAAAGTATGGTAAAGGAATCCCTAACCCACAGAATATTCAACCTCAAGACAACTATTCCAAGCCACAATAAAATAAGAGCAATGGGAAGACGAAGAAGGACACTGGTAAGTGGTGTGACTTCCATAAAATCCCTTGGCACAACACCGATGAATGTCACTCAAAAACGGCATTGGTGGTCAAGCTCAAAGTAACGGAGTCGATCCCTGACACAGAATTGGTCACAGAACCCACTATTACTATCGCATCCACAACAATCCAACCAGAAGAACTAGAGGATCCTAAGGAGGGGGAGTTCATTTTCCATTCACATATGTGGGTGAATGGTACCTCGCTGCATTTTATTGTTGATAGTAGAATTCAGAAGAACCTCATCTCAATAGAGGTCATCAAGAATTTGGAGTTTCCTAAAACACCACACCCGTAGCCATACAACATCACACTCATAGCCATACAACATCAGATGGCTCCACCAAGGACGAGATCTTTGTGTCAGCCAACAGTGATGCATGTCATATGACATCAATCCCTTCAATGATGAGGTAATGTGTGATGTTTCCCCACTAGAATTATGTGATTCTCTATTAGGCTAGCCATATATGTGGAGGCATCATTATATTTATGAGTCTCGACCCCATAGCGTTATTTTTACTCTGGGGGGTTATGCCTATATGATAACATATGTAGTTCTGACTATTGTCCCGAAACAACAGTGAGCCAAAGTCATCTCACATATCGCAAATTTTATCCTTTGCACAATCAGTTTAGAAGAGAACACTGCAACTACTGTAGCCTCGACCCAAGATCCTTCTATCCAGCATAAGCATATCAACAAGAATGTAGAAGAGAACCAAGATATTCCTATTTCATATTCACCGATAGAGTCCTTCCACACTCTGAAATATCATGCAGTTGGATTGGTTAAATATATCCAACCCCTCCAACAATATTTTCATAACATCCTTCAACAATCTAAGTAGGACAGCTTATTTAGCAAGGCAAGCAACTCACCAATATTCAGATTCAGCAAAAGCTTCCCTGAGAACTTCTCACAATGGAGATCATTTCTTCCTAAGGAGGTAGGATTGATATAGGATGAATTTGGTGGCCACCCACCTATTCCACTAGCTCAAAAAAAGGGTGTCCACATTGGCATTTTTTCTACAGTTTTTTGGGTGCTCAACTTTCGTGGTCATTTTAAAGCACTAAACCATGTTTTTTTGGAACGAAAAAACCCAAAATTTATCTAAACGCATGGTATGGATCGAATAGAATATGTACTCCTCAAATAGACCTTTCAAATGAGCTATCATGCTCCCAAAATGGAGATCGTATGAAAAAATTACGTCGTTGGGAAGTTGATGTATCGACTACCCCCATCCGGGCCCAAAAACATTTTGTCATTTCATCTTCCGGGGTTAGCGTTTTGGATTTTATTTATGATAAAAAATCATTTAAAGCCTCATTATAAATATCATAATATTCTTGTGAATGAGTGTATCCATCACGTCTCTTCTCATATATAAACTTCCACCATTCTAGTGAGTCATTCACTCTATAATTTTACAGTTTCTGTACATTCTCTCATTAATAAAAATTGTGCATTATTGTATCTCTGTGTTTATTGAAATATTTCTATATATTTCATTTTTATATCTCTTCCTTCATTTCATTATCAAAATAATTTGTATCAAAAGTGCTAAGCATGTTCGTAAGTACCATGGGAAACCATATTCTCCCACCTACACAAGGAAAATTATGATGCACACCCACATATGGTTTATCACATAGTTTAAAAATATTATGTCATCTTAGATGTTGAGATGCGTTATCAATTGGATGGATTGAGAAAAAAAAATCAGAAAATTTGAAAATATAGAGAAACAATTGGGGAAAAGGAACATACCGATATTGCTTGGGGACAATGAGGCTCAAGGGCCTCCTTATAAGGTAAAAAAATTATTAATACTTGTCATTTTTATAACTTTCCACATAGGTGAGGAAGAAAAAAGTAATTGAATAAAGTAAAAACTTTGTAAAATATATCATGAGAGGATTATGATGTGGTTGTGTGTTTTCAATATAACCACAATCAAATTTCAACCTATTTGGATTCCAACTTATTTGTAAAAGATGTCAACGTCTCTCACATGGTTCCAACTAAAACACAAAACTCCTACATAATTGCCAACTATAAAATATTGTTCATTAATGCTTTTCCCGTTAGCTTCCCAGCAGACTATCCTTCGATTAGTCCATGCCAATCACATGAGCTGAATCACATCTTATATTGGAAATCAAAGAAAAACAACAATCAGAAACTAGGAGTGGAAAAAACTTGTTGAAACTATTGGGTGGTTGTTCACCTGTCACTGAAGTAGCAGTTGCGCCTATGTTGTTGGGCAATTTGTTCAGGGTTGTAGCTCGCATTCAATTTTGAAGTGATAATAATTGGTCCCTGTGATGGTCGACAACTAGGAAATATTTCACATATCCTTTGTCCATATGATGTGAACACATTGGGCTGAACAGATCCTGCCTGAAAAGACGATTAGATGAATCTTGAAAGGGAAGTGAACCCATCATCTTCAATGATTCATGAAGTTTTTGTTTCACGATCACATCTGAATTTGTAAGAATTCGACTTTGGGTCGTTTCATGCTTGTGCACAATCCTCCTTAACACTGGGTGGTTTAATACCTAGGGTTCATATAGAGTGACCAACAAAAACCCCAAGGCATCGACATATCAATCATCAGCCAAGAATAAGGAAGGTCTCACCTGAGACGCCATGAGGATCACAAGGACCATCTAGTCTTGTGTCGATGATGAAGGGTGATGTAGGAGCATCTCCAGCAGCAAGTGAGCGTGGGACAAATGCCATCGCATTTTTGGCACATGTTAAAATTGTTTGCAATATTTTGAAAGTTTGGATGCACAGACTTTAATGTAATAGTTAAGAAGGGCATACTTCCATATTGTAAATATATCTTGAGTGATTCACTCTCATCTGTAAGGTGTAGAGGAATTTATGCATAGTTAAGGAAGGTGTTAGCGTCGGAAGTCACTCCTGGATTGCTTGCAGGAGCAGAGCCCGACACGCATCAGTTTTATGTCACGATAGTTTTAAAAGGATGATCAAATGGAGGTAAAGACTCAAGGAAGTATCATTCTAACTCAGGGACTGGTTCTAGAATGTATGGGAAGAAGGAGGTCTTGATATAACTTCAGCCAGTGGGTTGATTAAAATATGAGCAGGTGGAAGACTTAATAAGAAAGGTGAACAAACAACTTTAGGCAACAGGCTTCCAGTGGTTTGCAGAGGAAAGACTCTGAATGCAAGATCCTCTTGGTTCAGGGTCTCAAGAAACTGAAAGGGGGACTTGAATGGATCCTCCAATTCCAAGTCACTCAGTGTTAAGACAAATCACAAGGACTGATCAGAGACAACGTAACTATTACAGTGATCCATTACAAAATCATCCTATAGCAGCTACAACTCGACTGGATCCTCCAATTCTGAGTTTTTCTAACACAGTATAACAAAGATGTAAAAGAAGCTGGCACTCATAAGGAAAGAAGTCTCAGAAGTTTGTGCATAACCAAAGTATCAGTGCTTCATTAAAACATTACAACTGGGAGCTCTCCTCAACCATCGATCCTTACAAAATGGAAAAAATGCCTACATATCCTCTTCCCTTCCTTTCGCCTAGCAGAGGCGTCTCATAACTTTCAATGGATGGCATTGCCTCAATCAAATCTTTCCTTTTCTCCCCTTTCATACGCCTCTTTAATTAAGCATGGCTCGCGCCAGGGGGTAGTTGAGCCCTTTGAATGTTGAACTGGCATGTGCAGGTTCCTCTGGTGAGTTGGATACTTGGCGTGGCTTCTCTGAAGAGAACCGGTACAAGGGACCCTCCTGGGTAAACTTCAGCCAGGACCTCCATACTCTACAATAAATGGGTGATGTGAGGTTTCAGCCACCCTCTCTTTTCTTCATTAATCTCCAACAGGTACTGGGATTTAGCCCACGTCGAATCGACATCTGGTACATCGTTGTGTCTTCCCTCTGTGATTTAGTCCGACGTTTCAGGGCTTGAGTGTCCAAATGACAAACATAAACACCCCTTTCCCATGCCTCCTTCTCTTCCCTAGGCCCGAATAACTAAAATGCTCTTCAAATCCCTTATCGGGAGTTCTCAAAACCCACAGAATATCTCTTACAATCTCCCTACTCCAAATCGCGAAATCAGACCTCGCGTGATCGCGAGTCTTGAACTCACAGGATCGGGTCTCACAAATCCCCGAACCCCGATGAATATTCACCCACGCTCCCCTTCTCTTGTAGGGATTTTCCCATCGATAAATCGGCACTAGCGCTGTTGTGATCCACTATCCTCACGGATCCCCGACTCCCGATATGTCGATGCCACTTGACGTTGACTCCCTGCGAGGGTTGACCTTCCAACACCTGTCCTCCACTACGACCCTTAACCCTGTCGGGAAATCGTGTTTTGGGATATCGCGATTCCCGTTGTCATGTGCACAGGGCTTTCAATTCCCCAATCCCCGACTCCTCGGGATCTCCTGACACGTGTCCCTACAGATGGACGGTTTTGATCCTATCAGGTGATCGCAGATCACGATTCTTACAGGCGAGATTTTCTTGTCTCCGGGAACTCCGATGCTCCAATATCTCAATGACCTCCCCCGGGACTCTTCCTCTGCACACTAGGGTTTAAACCTTACGCAACTCCTCGAGGTATAACAGTTGACGGGATTTCATCGATATTCTCTGGAAGACCCTGACCGTCGATTTCGCCTTCCTGGGTACGCCTAATCCCAAGACAAGAAATATCGCTAACAGGGCCCAAAACAGATTTCTTCTGTGTGTTGCGCTTGGGCACTTATCGCGCAATCCTGCAGACCTGTGTACCTTGTTCCCCGATACCACAATTGTTGATAACAGAAGGTAGGTAGATTTAAATCCTAGATTAGACATTTTTAGGAGCTGGAGGGAAAACTGACTATAGACACCCTCATCTTGTATCATTTGTAACATTATCAGGGAGATCATAGAGCATAGAGAAGATTTGTAGCAGAGAGCTATGCAAAAGAACCCATGTACAAAAGTTCTGAAATTAATATATATGAAGCTTTGATTCAGACTCATGGTGTTCTAATACTTTCTGTGGATACATGTTGAATGTTATGCTTATGGTTGTTTTACTCTTTTTGTTGTACATTTGATTTTATGCTATGTATGTATGATTTCATGTTAAGTATTTGAAGTCTGACAGAGTAAGGGAATGAGTTTCAATTGCTTCTCTTCTTGAGTAAAAGTTCCTGCAAGGAGTGCAGTGAAGTGTCTGTAAGGAGTGCGTTGACGGATTCAGAGTTCACCTCTGAAAGCTCAGGAGGGATATCGGTGTTCTCATTTTCCATAGAAGTGTAAGTTAGGCATAGAAGTCGTGAAAAGTGCACGCAAGCTGGTTGGAAGTTCAGAACTTATCAACCAAGGAGAGGATTGAAGGACTGTTGTTGCAGAGTTGCACAGAGTCAAGAGATTCAAATATTTAGGAATATTTGAAAAAGTGTTGCAAGGAGTGCGTGCAAAAATCTCTTAGGAGATTTGAGTTTGCAAAAGAAAGCTCAGGAGAGTTAGCGTCTTCAAGTGTTGAAGAGAAGGAGAGGAGTTTTGGGTATCATGCAGAGGCCAAGTCAAAGGGAAGAGGATCATTGAGGTGACTCAAAGAAGAGGTTCTCGAAGAAGAAATTTGGACGGTCGGAATATTCCGAGAATAATTCCCAAAATAGCGAGAGTTGTAGGATCTACAGGAGCTGCAAGGCGGATAAGGGGCCATTGATCTTGAATTATTTGGAAGTCAGATCATTTTGGCATTTTGGGGTTCGAAGGTCTGAAGTGCAAGCCAAAATCCTTGGCTTACCAAACCCCTGAAATGCGAAAAGGAGGTTTTCATGTGTGGAGGTAAGGAGAAGCAAGTTTAATTTTTTGGGACTTTGGAGTTCAGAGTTTCGAAAGTCTCGAGGGAGAGAGTTCAGGACACAGCAGGGGAGAAAACCCAAAATCAAAAGTCACGACAAAGGATTTCGGCATTTCAGGACTTCGGGGACTGGAAGGTTGAGAGGACATAGGGTTTGAGCTTGACGTATCGAACTCCCGGTACGTGAAATTGCATTGACCGTTGGATCGAGGAAAGGTCCACAGCCATTGATCTCCTTGGAAGTGGAACCTTAGCGTTTTGGCATTTCGAGATTCGGTATACCAGAAGTCCTGTCGAAGGGAGAACCGATATAGTAAAGAAGAGAACCCAGTACGTGAAAGTCTGAAAGGATTGCAGAAGACGTCATTTTGGCATTTCGAGGTTTAGAGGTTCAAGAGTCCCGAGGACTTAGTAAAATCACATTTCGGCGGTTGAACCCCTGAAGTCGTGAAGAGAAGGGGAAGGCGGAGACACTTGCATTTCGGAAAATTGTTAATTTGGGTTTCGGAGGTTGAAGAGGTAAGGCGCTCGACCACGGGATTCGCGAAATTGCGAAATCCAGTATCCCGAAATAAAATAAAATAAAAAAAGGAAAATTCCTCAAGGTTGTTGTGGGTTGATTTCCCAAAAGGGAAATAGAAGATCCAATTGAGCTCTCAGGGCCGAAAAGAAAAGATCCTATGCAGATCCCAACCTGAGAGTTTGGGGAGGGGTCTGCGTCAGTTGTGGTATCAGAGCCCTTCTTTGTTTGTATATTGCAGATAGAGGGTGCGAGAAAGATTTAAAACCATGCCGCCAAGAAGAAGAAACAAGCAAACACCCGATCCACCAGAGGAAAGGGAAATGCCAAGAAGAAGGGGTAGGCAATTACCTAAGCCACCAGGGGCAAGAGAGATGCGTGAAATGCGTGCTAGGCTTGATGCCATGGAAATAGCACAGAGGCATGCAGTTGGTGATGGAGATATCAATGAGTCTGAAAGTGAAGATGAAGTTGGACATGGAGGAGAAGAAGTTGCAGCTGAAGATGCAGCAGAAGAACACCTATTCAAGGATATTGCAAGGATAGGTGCTAGAGAAAAAATGGATATCTTGGTATATGAGGGAAACCTGGATGTTGAAGAGCTTCTAGACTGGATCAGAGCTCTAGATAAGCATTTTGACTATGAAGATGTCGAGGAAGACAAGAAGGTCAAACATGTTGTCACAAGACTTAAAGGGCATGCAGCATTATGGTGGGATGAACTGCAGGCTGACAGATGTTGCAAAGGAAAGCAGAAAATCAAGAGTTGGGATAGAATGGTTGTGAAGATGAAGACAAAATTCATACCCAAGGATTATCAAATCACTATGTTTCGGAGGATGAAGAATTTGAGACAGAAGTTGATGTCAATGAAGGAGTACACTGAAGAATTCTATAAGCTAAACATCAGGGCAGGTCATCAGGAAAGTGATGATGAAAAGGTTGCCAGATATATGAATGGTCTGAGATATGACATCCAAGATGAGATGAGCATGATGACCATCTGAACGGTGGAAGATTCTTATCAGATGGATCTGAAGGCTGAAGAGAAGCTAAGTCGAAAGAAAATTCAAAGAGGGCGAGGCAGAAGTCAAGCCAAAGGCAAAACAATTGTCCAAGATAGGAATCAGAAACCTAAGGAAGAGTGGAAGAAACCTCAAACTCAAACTCAGAGAGGTGGAAGCTCACAGAGAGGACAGTATGCAGACATAAATACTTTTCCTCGAACCAGAGGAAGAGGAAGAGGTAGAGGTGGCGAAATAAAATTCTTTACCTGTGGGAAGAATGGGCATAAGTCTTATGAATGTCCAGATAAGAAAAAAGAAGGAGGTGAAAGTCACATTGCCGAAGCATAGGGACGGAATGTTGAGGCAGAAGATGCTGAAGGTGGAAGATCACTGATGATGAGGAAAGTTCTCTTAACACTAGAGAAGGAGGTAGAAAATCCAGTCCAAAGGAATAGACATTTTTGGACTTCTTGCAAGACCAAAGATAGGGTATGCAAGGTCATCGTGGAAAGTGGTAGCACAGACAATCTCATTTCTTCAGAGATGGTAGAAAAGATGGAGTTGGAGACTATTGAACATCCAAGCCCATACAGAGTTTCATGGCTACAAAAAGGACATTAGGTAAATGTCACTAAACAATGTTTAGTTGAGATTAAAATAGGAGGATATAAGGATGAAATACTATGTGATGTCATTCCCATGGATGTTTGTCATATATTGTTGGGTAGACTGTGGCAATATGACAGGAATGTGATTCATGATGGGAGAAAGAACACATACACCCTGGAGAATAATGGAAGAACTCACATGTTGTTGCCAATTAAGGATAAAGAAGTGGCAACAAAGGTAAGCAACACTGTACTTCTCATGAGTGGGAAGGAAATTCTTAAGGAGGTTAAGAAGAAAGAAGATACACAATTCATTGTGGTTAGGAAGCCTAGAATTGTTTTAACCAAGACAAGAGTGGATGATTTACCAGAGGAAATCCAGCAACTACTGGAAGAATTTGTTGATATAGTAGTGGACAAACTACCTCGTTCGTTGCCACCTATCAGGAGTATAAGTCATCACATCGATCTTATACCTGGAGTTAATTTACCAAACAAAGCAGCATACAGATTGACGCCACGGGAGAATGAAGAGGTCCAGAGACAGGTCCAGGATTTAATGGACAAAGGATTGGTTAGAGAAAGCTTGAGTCCATGCGATGTTCCAACAGTGCTCAGTCCAAAGAAATATGGAGGCTGGATAATGTGTACAGACTCAAGGGAAATTAACAAGATTACCATCAGGTATAGATTTCCATTGCCAAGGATGGATGATTTGATGGATTGTTTGAGTGGAGGCAATTTTTTTTCAAAGATTGATTTGAAAATTGGATATCATCAAATCCGTATGAGAGAAGGTGATGAATGGAAGACAACATTCAAGACAAATGAAGGCCTGTATGAATGGTTTGTTATGCCATTTGGCTTAACAAATGCAACCAGTACTTTCATGAGGTTGATGAATGAATTCCTAAAGGAGTTCATTGGAAAGTTTTTCATTGTATATCTTGAAGATATACTAATTTTCAGTAGAACAGAAATAGAGCACTTGAAGCATTTGGCTACAGTGATGAAAAGATTACAGCAAGGGAAGTTGATGATAAATATGAAGAAATCATCATTCATGAAGACATATCTCATTTACCTGGGATTTGTTATCTCTGCAGATAAGTTGAAAATCGATCCATATAAAGTGGAGGGGATTAATAATTGGCCATCGCTAAGGAGTATATTTGAAGTTAGAAGCTTTCATGGATTGGATAGCTTCTACAGGAAATTTATCAGAAATTTCAGTGGAATTAGCACACCGATGATGGACTCGATGAAGAAAAGGCATTAATCTTTTCACTGGACAGAAGAAGAAAGAAAAGTTTCAATTTGTTGAAAAGGAAGATTACTGAACAACCAATTTTGGTGTTGCCAGATTTCAACAAAACATTTCAGGTCAAATGTGACGCTAGTGGATTTGCAATTGGAGCGGTCTTGAGCCAAGATGACAGGCCAATCACGTACTTCAGTGAGAAGTTGAATGAAGAAAAAGTGAAGTACTCCACGTATGATAAGGAATTTTATGCGGTCATACAGGCACTGAAGAAGTGGAGGCACTATTTGGTTCCTAAAGAGTTCATTTTGTACAGTGATAATCATGCCTTACAATTTCTAACTCAACAGGAAAAGCTGAACCAAGGACATGTTAAATGGGTTGAATACATGCAGAATTTTACCTTTGTAATTAAACATATTTCTTGAACTGCTAACAAAGTTGTTGATTCTTTGAGCAAGAAATTTTTGTTGATGCAGGAATTTAGAGTCAAAACTTTAGTCTTTGATAACCTCAGGGACATGTACAGAGATGATCCAGATTTAAAAGAGGCGTATGAAGCATATGAGAATCCAATTCTCAGGGACATAAGCCAATGGACCAAATATATGATCCAAGATGGATTATTATTCAGGGGAAATCAGTTGTTTATTCCAAAATGCTCCATGAGGGAGAATATGTTGAAGGAAAAACACAGTGGAGGATTGGCCAGACATTTTGGTCATGATAAAACGTTCTCGAAATTAAATGGCTCATATTTTTGGCTAGGGTTGAGGACCGATGTCAAAATATTTGTGGACAGATGCAGAATTTGTTAGCACTCAAAGGGAAAAAGACAGAACATAGGGTTATATCATCCATTACCCATACCTGAAAGGTCGTGGGATGCAATAAGCATGGATTTTGTGTTGGGGCTGCCGAGAATGCAAAGAGGGTTTGATTCAATCTTTGTGGTGGCAGACAGATTTTCTAAAATGGCACACTTTATACCATGTCAGAAAACCAATGACGTGACTCATATCGCGAACCTATTTTTCAAAAAAGTTGTCAAGCTTCTTGGCTTACCAAGAAGTATAGTTTCAGATCGAGACACCAAGTTCGTAGGACATTTATGGAGGACTTTATGGAAGAAGCTAGGGACAAGTTTGTCTTTTAGCTCATCTTATCATCCTCATATGGATGGGTAGACAAAAGTTGTAAACAGAATCTTGGGAGATTTGCTAAGGAGACTAGTGACTGAACATCACAGTCAGTGTGATCACATTCTGCCACAGGCAGAATTTGCTTATAATGATTCAATCAATAGAAGCATAGGGTAGAGTCCATTTCAGATTGTTTATGGAATGCAACCCAAGGGATTTTCTAAATTGAAGGGTTTAGAACAGAATGAAACTAGAAGTGCTAGTGCAGAAGATTTTGCAGAGGCAATGAAGGAACTTCACAACCAAGTGAAGGAGCGATTACAGAATTCAAGCCAGGAGTATAAGCGCAGAGAAGATCAATACAGGAGACAAATTCAGTTCGAAGTTGGTGATTTGATTCTTTCACACTTGAGAAAGGAAAGGTTCCCAAGGGGAACATATAACAAACTGAAAATGAAAAAGATTGGACCATGCAGGATCATAAGGAAATTTGGGGCAAATGCATACGAGATTGAATTACCCAATGGGGTCAGAATTTCACCGATATTCAACATCTCAGATTTGTACCCTTACAAAGATGAAGAAGCAGGAGCAGATAGTGAACAGACAGAGTTTCAGTGGGCTAAACAAATTCCTGTAGCTGAAAAGCCACAGATGGAGAGTATATTTGACAAGAGAGTCAGCAAGAAGACTAGGAGGAAAGAGTATTTTGAATACTTATTCAAGTGGAAGGGACATCCAGTTGAAGATGCCAGCTGGGAGAATGAAGCAGAAGTTTAGAAGCATGGAAAAACAGTGCAAGAGCTCATGAACAAGAGTCCATGAAAATTTTCAAGCGAGGGAGTATGACGCAAGAGCATCGCCAGCAACAAGCGAGCATGGGACAAATGCCATCACATTTCTGGCACATGTTAAAATAGTTTGCAATATTTTGAAAGTTTGGATGCACAGACTTTAATGTAATAGTTAAGAAGGGTGTACTTCCATATTATAAACAGATCTTGAGCGATTCGCTCTCATCTGTAACGTGTAGAGGCATTTATGCATAGTTAAGGAAGGTAGGTAGATTTAAATCCTAGATTAGACAGTTTTAGGAGCTAGAGGGAAAACCGACTATAGACACCCTCATATTGTATCATTTGTAACATTATCAGGGAGATCATAGAGCACAGAGAAGAGTTGTAGCAGAGAGCTGTGCAGAAGAACCCATGTACAAAATTTCTAAAATTAATATATATGAAGCTTTGAATAAGACTCGTGGTGTTCTAATACTTTCTGTGGATACATGTTGAATGTTATGCTTATGGTTGTTTTACTCTTTTTGTTGTACGTTTGATTTTATGCTATGTATGTATGATTTCATGTTAAGTATTTGAAGTCTGAGAGAGTAAGGGAATGAGTTTCAATTGTTTCTCTTCTTGAGTAAATTTCCTGCAAGGAGTGCAGTGAAGTGTCTGCAAGGAGTGTGTTGCCGGATTCAGAGTTCACCTCTGAAAGCTCAGGAGGGATACCGTTGTTCTCATTTTCCATAGAAGTGTAAGTCAAGCACAGAAGTCGTGAAAAGTGCGTGCAGGCTGGTTGGAAGTTCAGAACTTATCAACCAAGAAGAGGATTGAAGGACTGTTGTTGCAGAGTTGCACAGAGTCAAGAGATTCAAATATTTAGGAATATTTCAAGAAGTGTCGCAAGGAGTGCGTGCATAAATCTCTTAGGAGATTTGAGTTTGCGAAAGAAAGCTCAGGAGAGTTAGCATATTCAAGTGTTGAAGAGTAGGAGAGGAGTTTTGGGTATCATGCAGAGGCCAAATCAAAGTGAATAAGATCGTTGAGGTGACTCAGAGAAGAGGTCGTTGATCTTGACTTATTTGGATTTCATATTATTTTGACAGGAGCTGCAAGGCAAATAAGGGGTCGTTGATCTTGACTTATTTGGATTTCATATTATTTCGGAATTTTGGGGTTCAAAGGTCCGAAGTGCAAGCCAAAATACTTGGCTGACCAAACCCCCGAAACGCGAAAAGGAGGTTTTCATGTGTGGAGGTAAGGAGAACCAAGTTTAAGTTTTTGGGACTTCGGACTTCGGACTTCGGAGTTTCGGAAGTCTTGAGGGAGAGAGTTCGGGACACAGCAAGGGAGAAAACCCAAAATCAAAAGTCACGACAAATGAGTTCAACGTTTTGGGACTTCGGGGACCGAAAGGTGGAGAGAACATAGGGTTCGAGCTTGACGTATCGAACTCTCGGTACGCGAAATTGTGTTGACCGTTGGATCGAGGAAAGGTCCACAGCCGTTGATCTCGTTGGAAGTGGAACCTTAGCATTTTTTCATTTCAGGATTCAGTATATCGGAAGTCCTGTCGAAGGGAGAACCGATATAGTAAAGAGGAGAACCCAGTACACGAAAGTTCGAAAGGATTTCAGAAGACGTCATTTCGGCATTTCAGGGTTCGGAGGTTCGAGAGTCCCGAGCACTTAGTAAAAGCGCATTTTGGCGGTTGAACCCCCGAAATAGCGAAGAGAAGGGGAAGGCCAAGACACTTGCATTTTGTCAAATCGTTAATTTGGGTTTCGGAGGTCGAAGAGGTAAGGTGCTCGACCACGGGATTCGCGAAATCGCAAAATCCGATATCCCGAAATAAATAAATAAAAAAAAAAGGAAAATTCCTCAAGGTTGTTGTGGGTTGATTTCCCAAAAGGGAAATAGAAGAGCCAATTGATCTCTCAAGGGCCGAAAATAAAAGATCCTGTGCAGATCCCAACCTACGGGTTTGGGGAGGGATTTGCGTCAAAGGGATAGTTACAAAAGGATCCATTCAGGTTGGAATTATTATAATCCATTGCATATTACTTAATAGTTGACAGTGTATAACATAAAAAAGCACATCCAATTAACACATTGTAGGTACAAAATCAATGTAGCTTTATTATTTTCCATCAATCATTCAGAAACATACATGAAAAAACTCATTCATTGACAACAATAGAACCTTTCTCCCTTATAAATTTTCCCAGTAGTACGTTACATAGCTCCACATGATTCTCTGTAGATTTTTCACTTACAAAAAAATCGGTATTACAATTAGAGACATTGTGAAATATAGTCTCAAAGTGAGCTCAGTGACAATGAAAAACAAAAAAAAAAATAAGAAACTATACCCCCTTAGTGACCAATTGATTGACTCGTTAACTAACCTTCCTTCTATTGTCATTGATCCAAAAAAATAACCCTATGTTGGCCCCGATGGGGTAAGTTGGTACATCAACTTCCTAGGGTCAAATTTTTTGCATATTGTTGGAAGATTGGTTGTTGTCATTGATGTCAACCCTAGTCATGGGTTTTGGACTGCAAGATTGATAAAGGTATTTGGACACGAAGGACAATGCACATGCATATACAACACCCATGAATGGATAGTATATATCATGTTTTGTCCGGTGGTATGTGGCACATCACGTGGATCCTCATGGTTGAGGAGAAATGAATTTTTGAAGATGACAAACTGAATTGAAGAAGGAAGTACATGTAGGCTTTGAAGACAATTAAAGAAAATAATTACAAAATAAGAAAGTGTCAGGTCGGCCCTAATGTTAAAAGGAAGTGACATAAATGGTATAAATAAACATCATTATACATTCATTTGATACAAGTCGAATTTAAGAGGAAATAAGAAGAAAAGAAGG
>SNQJ01S0194259.1:0-17661 GCA_010110895.2 Picea sitchensis | reverse complement strand
CCCATGAAGTATTCTTCATAAATACATATGTATGTATGTATGTAAAAAAAGAGATACATGGGGAGATACATAATATTGTATAAAAATTCCCTCTAGTTGTCAAAATCCACCGATATAGAAAGTTATAGTTCTCATTGATCCATAACTTTGACTGAATTTTCAATGATCTAGGTTGATTTAGAATTATACAAAACCCCTAAGGGCATTGTTTAATAGTGCATAGGCCTTGGATCATGATAGAACTTTACTTCTACCTAATATTTTCCAAATTATTTTTAGATTTGTGGTTGGAAAGAGAGTCCATTTACTACAATATTAGCTTACTCTAAATACATAGTATCTCTATGATTTTAAAACCTTCTCTCCACTTTTCAAAAGTCAAAGTGGAATATCTAGAATTTGTGTCAACGCTTAAAATATTTCTATAATAGTATTTTGAAAAAAACTAAAAATTCTTAATATTGGATTACTGAGAGGGGGGAATGAATCAGTAAGGATAAATTATAGTACTTTTAACCACAATTTATTCTTCAAAAGTATTCAACAGTTTATCATTAGAATTCAATATATCATCAACAGTATAATCATAAACAATATCACATAACAATAGATACACAGTACACCATAATTTACATGGAAAACCAAACAAGAGAAAACCACGGAATGTTTTTCTTATATATCAAAAGAATACATTCATTGGAAGCACCAACTTTTGATTCTCTAACTACAACTGGAAGGAGGCTCCAACCCCCTATTATCAAGATCCAACCTTAAGGAAGCTATAAATCCATGAATTCTCTGGCTCCAATGAGAAAGAGGCTACAACCCCCTGAGTTCTCCGGATCCAATCAGAATGTGGATACAAGCACATATCCTTGCCCCGTCCTACCTTCCTGAAATATAAATGTACACCAATTGTCACGGACTTTTCCATTGTCACTACCACAAACTCTGTCACTGTCACAACTCTGTCACTATCATTGTCTATGTCACTTTCACTATCACAATTATCTCACTATCTCATCAACCTATATCTAATTATCAACCAACTAAACCTGTACCATACCATGCATCAAGTGTATACCAATATACATATTATCTCATGCATCAATCATGAACCAAAAGATACATCAGCAATGAATAATGAATCATGAACTAGAGCATAAACCATGTACAACATGTTCCATATACCATATCATCAACCATATGCATATATGTACCATGTCATCAATGAATCATCTCAAAGAATCTATGTATGCCCTTCATGCATACATCACCATATAACATGAATATCCCTCAACCATGTGCAAGAAACTCAAATATGTGAGCTATAAGAACCATATCAATGTTGTACCATACATATTAGTTCTCCTCACTCAACCAACCATATACCATATCCAAGTACAATACCAACAATACCAAGAATACCTCAAGCATTCACCACATCATATGCAAAAGTAACCATCAAAACAAACATGTAACCATACCATAACCTTTGTAGCTGACTTGGACATGTAGAATGTTGACATCTGTACTTTCTTTAGACTTTAGGGACCTAGTACTAACATTTACCCCAATTTACCAATGCATCACTAGACAGACATGGGGAAACCTATGAGTGCCTCGCTTGACAGGTATAGAGAAACCAACGAGTGCCTCACTAGTCAGGTATAGTGCAACAAGCAAGTGCCTCCTAAATTAATGTTTTTCAAAAACCCTAGTATTGTGCAAGTCTAAAACTCTCACTCTTTTCTCGCACTTTATTTGCTACCTCATACTTCCAGTCGCATTCAAAAAAATACCAAAATAGACCATAATAATTCACTAGACCATAACAATTTCACTAGATCACAAGATAGATTACCAATGAATAAGTGTGTGAATGTGTGCAAATGAATTATTCCTTGAGGTGTATTTATACCAATGCTAGGTAACTCCCTTCCTTACTTTGGGGATTCTAGAGTTTTCTTATTACAACAACTTTACCCCTTTGACTAGTTGACTTGTAACCAACTAGGGTTTCTTAACCACACTTCGGGGCTTCCAACTTTACAAGGTCATATCTCCCTAACCATGAGGAACTACGTGGAATTCCACATATCATCGGAAATGGCATGAAAAGTAATATCCATTTATGAGGGGCGTTCCTACATTTGCACTATCCTTCATGTCCATATTCCTCATTCAACTTAGGGTACCAAAACCACACCATCGGGGCTACCAGAATATGCTACCAGAATTCTTCAAGGATTGAATTTGATCTCTAAGGGTTGACATCATTCTCCAATATCACTCTCCAAAGGTTGACATCAATGAAAACCAAAAAACCATTGTCCAACAATATCCCCCTTTGGCATTGATGGCAACACTTAGGCATGGCAATCCTTATGCACATTCTGCCCCTGTGACCATTGATCCACCTGACTGAATGCATCTATCTCTCCATGCCTTACTCTTTATCTATCCCCCTTTGACATCAATGGAAAAGGGTACTCCTCATATAGGGTTTCTCCCCCTATCTACAAGCCTCTGCTAACTCTACAAAATTTTCTCTTCATGGTGCTTCCTCATTTAATTCCTTGATGTATATATGAAAGCATCCAAAAATTCCATTACTTGAACTTATTCAATAAATTTGTTTCTCTCCCCATGTCCAGTTAAGCTTGATGCTAAGTGGATTATTTTGGGGAAAAAAATACTCCAAGTTTTTGTCGCATATACTCGAAAGGTTCCCTTACAAGCAGTATGGTGAAGATATCTGCAATATGTTCCTTTGTCCCGACATACTCTATCTTGATGTTCTTCTATGTATCATGTTCTCGTAAGAAGTGATACTTGAATGAGATGTTATTTGTATTAGAGTGCATCATTGTATTCTTTCAAATATTGATGGTGTTGGTGTTGTCACAAAGTATTGAAATGGGTCATCATACTTTACTTGCATATCCTTCAATATATGCTTCATCCAAAGAACCTGAGTAAAACAAGTTGTTGCTGCAATGTATTATGCCTCTATTGTGGACAAAGACACGGATAATTGTTTCTTACTTATCCATGATACCAAAAACTCACCCAAGTAGAAATTTTATCCACTTGTACTTCTTATATCATCAATGTAACCTACCCAATTTGCATCTATGTAGGCCAAAAGAGATATATCCTTCCTTTTTGGATACCATAAACCAAACTCTTATGAAACTTTGAGATATCTAAATATACTCTTTACTTCCAAGACATTTGATTCCTTTGGTGCTGCTTGAAACCTTGCAACATCTCCAACTTCCTGCATCACATATGGTATGGAAGATGTCACAAAGAGTAAGTTTCCAATCATCGATCTATACTACCTCTAATCTACATCCTTGGAATCATCATCCTTACTTAACTTCCAACTTGTTTTCATAGGAGTATTGACTAATTTGCAATATGTCATTCCAAACTTCTTCAACATTTCTATGATATACTTTTCCTGAGAGATGAAGATACCTTTGTTTCTTTGACATATCTGAAGTCCCAAGAAGAAATTTAACTCACCAAGAAATGACATCTCAAACTTGTGTTACATATATTTGGAAAACTTCTAACTCATTTTGTCATCGTCACTTCCGAAGATGATATCATATACATAAACTTCAATGATTAATATATTGTCTTGATCAATATTTATGTAGAGATTGTTGTCTACATTTCCTTTCCTGAATATTTGTTGTTGTAGATATATGTCCATTCTAGAATACCATGCTATGGATTGTTTCTTGAGTCCATATAGTTCTTTCTTCAACTTGCACACATATCATTCATTTTATGTCAATTGAAATCCTTCAGGCTACTCAATGTAAAATTCTTCCTCTAGATATCCATTGAGGAATGTTGATTTCCCATCCATTTGATGTTGGATTACTGAGAGGGGGGGTGAATCAGTAATAATGTAATTATAATCCTTTTTCTTGAAATGTTATATCAATGTAGAATTATTATCCAATAATGAGCAGTAATAAATAAACAATCACACACATACCACACGGTACACGGTGTTTTCATTGGAAACCAAATCCGGAGAAAACTAGCAGAATGTTTTTTCTTATATGTCTTGAAGAATTACATTCATTGGAAGCATAACTTCCTTTGTTTTCGGTACAAGCGGAAGGAGGGCTCCAACCCTAGTTTCTCGGGCTACAACCTAAGGAAGCTCCAACTCCCAAATCTTTGGCTACAACAGGAAGGGCTACAACCCCAATGTTCTCTGGCTACAAGCGGAAGGTGGCTACAACCACTGTCCTTGCCTCGTCTGCCACCACGAGTAGAGTAAAATGATGGAACCATTGTCACATATCACTATGAGACATACGTTATATGTATATCATCCCGAACCAGCCATCAACCTATTACCTCAACTGTAATGAACTGTACTTGTAAGCAGTGCATCAACCAATGCATCAGCACGTACCTCAACACAGCAATCGAAGCACCGGCCCTGCCGCCAAACAAGTTACCATCAACCATCTCGTAACACGTAATCAACACGACACCATAAACAGGGTGCATCCAAACTATCGTACCAGGGTAATGTGCCAATCAATGTGTCCTTTACTCATCAACTATGACTCCTTAATGTGTACCAACATCATCCAATATACACCTCGTAATAGTGTCAACTCATCCGAAAACTACTTGTCAACCATGTATTCAACATGTACCCTCAACCAAAATTCTGATCAATTTCATCATAAAATATGATTTGTAGCTGCAATAATAGACACGTTGGCCTTGATAACATTCCTACAAACCTTCCTTAACTTTAAAAACAATAAGACTAGCATTTTTCATCAGAGCACCTTTGGTCTCACATGCACCTGAGACTTTAGTTAAGTCAACAACCCTAACTTGGAAGTAATCGCGCTTTTGAACCTGTATTAATATAAAGAACTAAAAATGATATACAATTTTTCATTGATTGTGTTTTGTCACGATTTCCTCCAAGTGTAACTACTTGGAACCTCTCGGAAAAGGGTTATAGAAAAATGGCATACCTTCTTGAACTCTGGCTTATTCTAGAGGAGAGCGACTTTGTAGAGCATGTCCCGCACAAATATTTGATGAAATGATCAAAACTGTTGAAAAATACACATACTGTAACCTAGCCAAAAATATTTGTCTCACTGAATTTGGATATGTTATGAAGAAGTTATGATGTTTTACCGGAAACACCTGATTTTGACTAGTTTCAGGGGTGGCCACAAACCCTATTTTTCCTGAGTGTAACTCCCAAAATACAGCGAACCACAAGATAAATTTTTAACCATAGATACTTGGATATGTTTTTCCTCCACTTGAATAACAATTTCATGATCTGAATCATTATAGAAAAACAAGTTATAGCGAAAATGGTGAGATGACACGAAAATAACATGCAACCAAGCACCATCAAAGAATTTATCCCTTCCCTTGCATTTCATCCTTCTTTTCTTCCTTTCCTCGGATATGTTTGTATAGCAGACACCTATAGATGTTTAATATTCCTCAAGTGTGATTCAAATGAGAGAGCCTTGCCTCTTATTTATACTCCAAGTAGCTTCCTTAAAACATCTTCTAGGTCACTTGGCCCACTTTCCCTTATTTTTGGGTTGGGTCCCTTCTAATTTCTCCATTAAAATTATTATTGAAATAATTTATTTTGTTATTCACTTTGAATTATAATACCTCATCACTTCTTTGTGTAGCCTGCGCAAAATATCTTAAACCACTTTGATTGCTTTGACCTTTTGGGGGCTTCTAGATGACATATGGGGTCCTCCAACTCCGTAAAGACCACTTAACTCTCAAAATGTGAGGTGTTATGTGGCGTTCTACATACCACCAATGGCATGACATGTACTATCATATAGAGATAGTATATAAAAATATATCATAACTCATACCATTACCGATCAAACAAGCTTGGGTCCATTACCCAAACACAGGTCTCCAACTTCCATGGCCATAACTCTCTCTAGTGAGGAATTGTGTGACGTTCCACATACCACACCCAGAAAATGGCATGAAAAGCACTATCCATCCCTAGGATGCGTTCCCTGAACAATTCACTTTTCTTCATCTCATTATTCCATAATTAACCATGGGTTCTCTTACCCCACAAAACGTCTTCCCATGAGGGTCTTTCACCATAAAGGGGACACTTTGGAGTTCATCACTTGTTACTTCTTATCAACCATGAAAAAAAATAATGGAGTCATATTTACATCAAACACTATTGGGTCCGTGACCCAAACCTTTTATTGCTCTGGTCTTTCTTCAGAAGGTTGACATCAATGACAACCAACCTTAATCAACAATCTCTCCTTTGGCATTGATGGGTATACTCACGATGCTGCTTGGAATCATATCTCATGCTCCCCACGACACCATGCCTGCGTCACGTGCATCACGATAAATCGCTCCTCACGGAACCATGCCTCTTTCCTCTGCATTTGATAAATCTCTCTCCCCTTGTCATCAATGGCAAAGGTATCTTCCATCGAGGGCTGCTCCCACGGCGGTGTCCTCTTATGGTGCTTCCTTGTGTACATCTAGGCCTTATGGGATAAGCATTCAAAGAATTCAAAATAATTCATTTTGGGTAGAAATAACTCCAACTCTTTGGCGAGAGATATTCAAAGGCTTCTGTGGAAGTGGTTTTGTAAAAATGCCTGCCACTTGTTCTTATTGCCACATACTCAACTCGATGTTCTTTTACGCGGCTTGTTCGTAGAGAGTTACTTGATTGGGATTTGCTTAGTCTTGGAGTGCATCGGGTTTTGAGATACTAATGGCACTTGTATCACAATATATTGGAATGGGCCCATCTTACTCAGCACATTATGTCTGTCAAAGTTTGTTTCATCCAAAAACGTGTGTACAACATGTTGCTTCTTTGCAATATACTCTTCCTGAACTATAGATAGAGATAATAATGATTATTTCTAACTTATCCATGATACCAAACACTCACTAAGTAGAGCGTTGCTCCTTGGTGCTGTGGGTCATCAATACAACCAATGCGCATGCGTAGCAGGCAATAAGTTCCCCATTGAGAAAAGTTGATTTTAGATCCATCGATATACTTTAACATTTTTTTAAGCATGCATAAGCTAAAGAAAACATATTGCTTAACTTCGATACGGCAAGCGGGGCATATGTCTCTTCAAAGGATATGATTCCTTCCATTCAACATGTACGTATCCTTTACATACCAATCTAGCTTTGTTCCTTGTAACACCGCCCATCTTCATTCAATTTATTCCTAAAACCCATTTGTCTTTGATCACATTCTTATCTTTGGTCTTGGAACCAATTCCCAAGTTTTCATTTTTCTCTATTTGATCCTAATTCTTCATCGCTGACGTATTCCAAAATTCATCCTTGGCTTCTTCAAAATAGTTTAGTTCAATTGTAGATAAAGATGCTAGGTGTGTTTGTTACGGTGAACATATTTTTCTTCTGGTCTCAACTCATGCATATTTGTCTCCAATGTCGATTTTAAGGATGATGATTCTTTTGTGCTTTCGTTTGCTAGGTGTCTTTGGAGATGCTTGTTGAACTTTCTCTTCTACTTGTCAGTTCTCTTCATCTTCATCTTCATCTTCCTCTTCTTCTTCTTTCATCTTCTTCTTCAAAGAAGTTGTTCCATTGATTTGTTTTCTTCTTTCTTTTGATTGTGTCCGCTGTTTCATTATTTGTTACGTTGATGCTTTCCACGGCTTTGTTTAATCTTATATTATAACACTTGTATTCTTTCTTTGTACTTGATGATGACAAAAGTATTCCTTTGTCCACAAGGGAGTCAAACTTTCCCCATCTACATGCATCTTCTCTTTTATGTAGCATTTGCTTCCAAAAACTCTTAAGTGCTTCACATTTCTTTGGTCTTCCTTTCCATAGCTCATATGGATTTTTAACAGTGTTGTTTCTAAGAATTACAATGTTTTGAACGTGGTGTTGGCAATACGCTCTTTGTGTCCAAAAATATCACACAGAATTTGAATCCATTATCATTGTTAGAGCCATTTCTTGTATTGTCCTATTCTTTCTTTCAAACAACTCCATTCTGTTGAGGGTGTCTAGCGATGAAGAATTGCCTTTTATTCCATGGCTGTCACAGGTAGTCCATAAATTCCTTGAGGTAATTCTCACTCCATTATCTGATCTTAAGCATTTGATTCTTGAATCCATCTCATTTCAACCATTTCCTTATAGATCTTGGAATTTTCAAACGCTTTTGATTTGTTCTTGAGAAAGCAAACTTCTGATCAATGTGTATAATCATCAATATTAACATAAAGTATCTCTCACCTTTTAAAATTTTTGTTGTAGATGGTTCAACTAAGATCGGTATGGACAATTTCTAGTGGTTTTTGTTGTTGAATATTCCTTTATTTTGAACCTAGTCTTTGTTGTTGCCTTTCCTTGTTGGCAATGCTTGCATACCTGCAAAGTGTTGGTTGGTTTGTGATCACGGGGGCATTTCTATGACTACTTCTCTTTTGTTGACTTTGACAAGGGTTTCAAAATGCATGTGAAGCCGAACCTTATGTGCCATAGCCAACTTTCATCTTCCTTTCCTAGACAACACTTTTCATTTCAATTTGACAACTTTGCATGTCTATCTATTGTTGATTATAAAATCTCAATCTTCTCGGTGGAAGAGTGTGCCTGTAATCTTCCTTGGCATATCTTTTATCCTTGTTTGAGCTGCATAACTTTTGGATTTTTTATCGAACTTTTGAGCTATTCGCATATTTTTTCTTTTGAATATCCTTTCTTAGTGTGGCAATCTCTGCTTCGGTTTCCAATGATCCCGTCCTTTCCCTCTAGTTGTTTGCTTTGAGTGCTTCTTCAATTATTTTTTATCTTCTTCTGTTTGAACCTTCAGAGTTTGTAATCATTTGTTCTGGTGTCTTTTTTCTTATCTAGTTACGCTTGTAGTTTCTTGTTTTCTTCTTGCACCTCTTCGATAACTTCTATGGCACTCATTAATTCTTCTCGATAGTCAACTTCGCCTCTTCAATTTATTCTTCATATGCTTCTTCATATTCTTCTTGGTCTTCTTTATCGAGTCTTCCTCTGCATGAATAGAACTCTCCTTGTTTCACTATCAGCGACTTCATCTTCATCGATGATGAGATGTCTTCTTTATTAACAAAAGTTTTCTTGAAAACTTTTCTTTGTAGTTATTTTACCTTATATGTTTGTCTACAGCACTGAGGTAACCTTCATCATTTCTCTTTTTCTTATGAGGACATTTGTTAGAAAATGACAATACCATCACAATTAAGGCTCTATAAATTAAAGGAAGCTTGCCTCTGTACCTACCGTTTGTTCTCTTGTTTGGTCTTTTGACAAAGTTGTCCACTTCTTCATCATCTTCCTAGGCGTCGTTGTTGCTGCTATATTCTTCTTGTTCCTTTTTCTTTTGCTTTTGATCTTTTGATATGGAATGCTTTGAAATTTTGCTTCTTTTACATCGGATTTTTCCTGATTAGTTCTCATCTCATATGTTGTGAAGATTCCATGCAGTTCATCCAGTAGCAGTGAGTTTAGATCCAATCTTTCTTCTAGTGTTGATATCTTAGGGTTGAATCTCATAGGAAGAGATCTTAGTACCTTTTGAACAATTAGATCTTCTTGATTTCTTCTCCCAATCCTGATTGCATTCAATGTTTCATCAACTTGTAAAAGTGAGCTCACTGATATCTTCATCTTCCTTCATTTTTAGTTGTTAGAACTTACCTCTGTAAGTTTGAAGCTTTTCATTGTTTTAATTTTGAATCTCCTTCATCAAATATTTCGAGCTTGTCCCAAATATCTTTAGTAGATTTACAATGTGAAACTTTGGTGAGAATGGCATTATCGAGACCATTAAGAAGTGCATTTATGGCTTTGGAATTATTACTCGCGAGTTTAACTTCTTTGTCACTTGTTGGTGGGACTGTTGAATTAACGTGTATCCATCTACAATTGATTTCAAACTTGAAATCACAGTACTGTATAAATGCCTTCATTCTTATGCTCCAAAAGACATACTTATGCCCATCAAACTATCGTATTCAATTTTTATGCAGTTGGTACTCAGGTGATCTACCTTTAGGTGGTTAAACTAATTTCTGAAGGAACCCTCGATACCAATTGTTGGATTAATAAAAGGGGGGGTGAATCAATAATAGCGTAATTATATCATTTTTCTTCAAATGTTGCATATCAATGTAGAATTATTATCAATAATGAGCAGTAATATATAAACAATCACACAAATACACAATACACGAGTGTTTCGATGGAAACACGTCGGGAGAAAACCACGGAATGTTTTCTTATATGTCTTGAGAATTACATTCATTGGAAGCACCAACTTCCTTTTGTTTTCCGGTACAATGGAAGGGAGGCTCCAACCCTAGTTTCTGGAGCTGGCAGGGCTCCAACTCCCAAATCTCGTGAGAGAGGCTGGCTTAATGTTCTGCAGTACAACCACTGTCCTTGCCCGTCAGCCTTACCACGAAGTAGAAGTACTTATAATGATGGAACCAGCGTCACACTATCACTATGAGATATACCAGCGTAAACTTGTGCCAATAAATATGAACCATGCATCCAACCATGCGGCATCAACCTAAACCACTCAACTTTGTAATCAACTTGTACCATAAACAAGTGCATCAACCATGCATCAACCTACCTCAACATGTAATCAGCTTTTGTACTATAAACAAGTGCATCCAACCATTAAGCCTTAATGTACCAATCATGTTTCAACTACTCATCAGCTATGACTTATTATGTACCAACATCATCAACTATACACCTCATGTATGTGTCCAGCTCATCAACTACTTGTCTCAACCATGTATGTGCTCAACATGTACCTAAACAAAGTCCTCATCAATTTCATCATCAAAATCTGATTTGTAGCTCTATAATAGACCTGGATCATATGATCACATTCCTACAAACCTTCCTTAACTTTAAAAACAAGAGACTAGCATTTCATCGAACTTTACTTTAGTATCACATGACCTGGTTACCTGGATTAGTCAATAACCCTACTTGAAGTAATCATAAATTTGAACTGTAATGTATAAAGATCGAAGCGATACACAATGTTATTGATGTGTTTTAATAATTCCTCTAGGTGTTACTATTTGGAACCTCTCGGAAAAGGATTTATGAGAAACAATGGCATACCTTCTTTGAGATTACGGTATCACAGAGAGCGACCTTGTAGGGAAGTGCTCACACAAATATTTGCTGAAATGATCTAGAAAAATCTTACAAAACATACTAAAGACTATACCCTAACCAACACAATTGGTCTCACTAAATTTGGGTCTGTTATGAATAATTTATGATGTTTTGCCCAAAACACACGATTTTGACTGGATTTAGTACGGCCACAAACCCTATTTTCCACGAGTGTAACTCCCAAAATACAACAACCACAAGATGAAATTTGTAATACGGATAATTGGATGCTGTTTTCTCGCGGATATCAATTTCGGGATCTGAATCATTATAAATTTTTTATAAAATGGTGAGACGATGCGAAAATAGCAGCATAGAAAGCACCATCAAAATTTACATCTATACAGCACATTTAGGTATGCTTTTCTTCACTTTCTGGGAATTTCGAAAGCAGATATCATTTGTATACCTGAAACCTATATATATTCAATATTCTCAAATTGTGCGTCTCAAGTAATGAGGAGCACGCCTCTTATTTATACTCTCCAGTGGCTTCCTTAAAAAACATCTTCTGGGTCCTTGGCCCCACTTTCCTTATTTTAGGGTTGGATCCACTTCTAGATCTTCTCCATTAAAATTATTATTTAAATAATTTATTTTTTATTCACTTTGAATCATAATACACTCATCACTTCACTTGATTATTTTACCTTTTAAAATCTCTTAAACCACTTTGATTACTTTGACCTTTTAGGGCTTCTAGATGACATATGAGGTCCTCCAACTTATTAAGTAGGTAACTCTCGACGTGAGGAGTTATGTGATGTTCTACATACCATAAGAAATGGAATGACATGTAACGCCCTCCATATAGAATAGTATTATCTGAAAATATATCACTTAACTCATACCGTTACCCATCAAACAAACTTGGATTCATTGCCCAAACACAGGGTCTCCAACTTCTTATGGCTATAACTCTCTAGCAAGTGAGGAATTATGTGACGTTCCGCTTTCCTTGGAATGAAGAATGACAAGCACTATCCATCTAAAGATAGTTTTTACGACAAATTCACTTTCCTTCATCTCGTTATTCCATAATTAATCATGGGTTCTCTTCGCACAAAGCGTCTTCAGTGAGGTTTTCACCATAAGGGGACCACTTTGGGTTCATCCATATTTACTTCTTATCAACCATGACAAAACAATAATGAGTCATGTTTATCCATATTTACTTCTTATCAACCATGACAAAACAATAATGAGTCATATTTACATCAAACATTATTGGGTCCATTACCCAAACCTTTGTGCTATGGGTCTTTCTTCAAGGGTTGGCATCAATGACAACCAACCTTAATCAACATTTGATACACTTTAATATTCTTGAATTATTCCTAAGATAGTATCATTTTGATTGCTTCCATCCTGGAAATTGGGGAAAACATCTCTTCAAAATATATACCTTCAACTTGAGAGTATCCTTTGCATACCAATCTTTCTTTGTTCCTAGTAACATGTCCTTCCTCGTTAAATTTGTTCCTGAAGACCCACTTTGCACCGATTACATTCTTGTTCTTCGGCCTTGGAACCAATTCCCAAGTATCATTCTTTTATATCTGGTCTAACTCTTCATCCATAACTTTGATCCATAATTCATCCTTGCTATGTTCTTCAAAACTGCTCGACTCAATAGTAGATATTAGTGCTAGGTGTTGTTCTAGTGAATGAATTCTTCTTCTGGTTTCATTCCTACATCTTTATTCCCAATAATTTGTTTTGATGGATGATTTTTCTGCACTCATATGTTGGGTGTCTTTGTAGGTTCTTGAATATCCTGTTTTTCTTGCTCTACTTATGGTTTCTCTTCTTCTTCATCTAATTCTTCATCTACTTCTTCTTCTTTCACATCTTCTTCATGATTATGTTCCACTAAATCTTTGCTACTTTATTTTATCTTTCATCCATCTATCTCATCAATCATCACATTGATGATTTCTACTATTCTATTGATTCTTAGATTGAAACATTTGTATGCTTTCCTTTTTCTTGAGTACCCAACTAGTATGCCTTTATCAACTCGAGAATCAAATTTTCCAATTCTGGCATCTTCTCTTTTGATGTATCATTTTCTTCTGAATACTTTGAAGTGTTTCACATTTGCTGGTCTTTCCTTCCATAGCTTGTATGGAGTCTTAACACTATTACTTCTAAGCATCCATCTGTTTTGAATGTGAATTGTTGTATGCACTTATTGTACCCAAAATACATTTGTCAACTTGGAATCCATTAACATAGTTCTAGCCATTTCATGTACTGTTGTGTTCTTCCTTTCAACAAATCCATTTTGTTGAGTTGTCCTGGATACTAAGAATTGCCTCTTTATCCCATGCTCATTACAGAATTCCATGAATTCCTTTGATGTAAATTGTCCTCCATTGTCTAATCTCAAACACTTGATTTTCAACTCTATCTCAATTTCAACCATCTCTTTGTATGTATTGAATTTTTTGAATGCCTTCGACTTCTTTTTTAGAAAGAAAAGTGCAGTTTTTGAATGCCTCTGACTTCTTTTTTAGAAATAAAACTGCATTCATTCTTGTGTAGTCATCAACTAGTAGCATGAAATATTTTTCACCTTTCAATGCTTTTGTTCTTGTCAGTCCAACTAGATCAGGATACACAATTTCCAGTGGTTTTTTTGTGAAATACTCCTTTGACTTGAACATTTTCTTGGTTTGTTTTCCCTATAGACAATTCTTGCATAGAATGTTTGTTGGCTTCGAGATCTCGGGCATTTCTCTTACTACTTCATTTTTGCTGACTTTGACAAGATTATCAAAATTTATGTGACCCATTCTTCTGTGCTAGAGCCAACTTTCATCATCCTTTCCTAAGAAACATATTTCCTTTCCTATTTCATTTAGAACATATATGTTTCTTGGAGTACTTCCAATCGTAGCTACCAACTTGCCTGATTCTTCTTTCCTTATCTCGCACTTCTTTGAATCATACACAAGTTTGTGTCCTTGATCACACATTTGACTTACACTTAGAAGATTGTGTTTCATGTCTTCGACCAATAAAAATTTGTATTTCGTGGCATCCTTACTTTTGATATTGAATGTTCCCTTTCCAATGATCTTGGTTGAGTTGTCATTCCCAAATGAAACTAATCCATCTCTTTCCTTCTTCAATGTCAGAAACCCGTCTTTATCACATGTCATATGCTTTGAGCATCCACTGTCAACATACCATCCACATTTCTTGGGTTGAGCTTGTAGAGAAATATTCCATTCTTCAGTGTTGAATTGGTCCTACTTTCTTATCCATATACTTTGTGGTTCCTTGTTATGACTTTTGATATTTTTCTTTGGTTCCCTTCAAAGAACAGTGCGTCTGCAATATCTATCCATATGTCTAAAGTTGTTTCACTTGTAGAATTCTACCTCATCACTTAATGATCCAAATTTATTGTATCTTCTATTGTTTTCTTTATGAGATATTCTTGGATAAATATTTATTGTATAAAATTCATCATTTCTTTTGTTCTTGGTATTGGCTCTACAATTCACAGCTTTTTGCCTAAAATTATAACATGAATAACATGAACCAAGAAAATTATTTTGACACCTGGGAGTGGAAGATCTTTTGAATGGTGTTTCTCTTATGAATACTTCTTCTTCTTGAGGTCTTTCTCTAGTTGGTTTCTACTGATATTGACTTCTGAATCTTCTAGGTCGTGCAGTGCCTCTGTAATCTTCCCCTTGAGTTTTCTTGTCTTCCTCTTTCGAGGGACCTCTGACAGCTTCTGCATAGCTTCTTGGTTTTGCTTCTTTCTCTGTCATTTTGGAGATTGAACATTTCTCTGGCTATGTCTGGTTGTATCCCAATCTAGATCTATCATAGTAAGGTCTTTGACTATTAATGACATTATCCAATATCTTGGTGTTTTTTTGTCGCATGTCCTTCTTCTAAAGATATTTTCTTAGAGTGACTATCTCAGCATCCAAGCCTTCAATGGTCTTGTCTCTTTATTCTAACTTCCCTTTGAGTGCTTATTTAATTCTCTTATTTTCTTCTACCTGTATTTTTATCCTCGTGATTGTATGCTCGACTTATTTGGAGTTTTGAGTTAGTTCTTCCTGGTAATAATTTCTATGGCATTCAACAATTCTTCTCTGTAATTGACTACCTCTTTGTATTCTTCCTTGGAGCCTTCTTCATAGAAGTCTTTTATTTCCATGAATAGTACCCTTTCTATATCATTGTCATTGACTTTGTCTTTTTCAGATGAGGAATTGTCTTCCTTGGTGCAAAGACTTTTCTTGAAAAACTTATTTTTGTTTCTTCTACCCTTTTGAATTTGCTTTTTCTTTTTAGGGTCATCTTCTTCTTCATTTATTTTATTTTTCTTATAAGGGAATTTATTAGCAAAATGACCAACACCATCACAATTAAAACAAATCAATGGAATCATACCTTTGTATTTTTAGGTTCCCTTTTTTAGTCTTCTAACGAAGTTAGCCACCTCTTCATCTTCTTATGAATCATTATTGTAGCTAGAGTCTGACTTTAGCTTTTGTTTATCTTTCTTTTGCGTCTTCTTGGATTCCTTGAATGTTGCTTCCTTCATGACAATATTTTCTTGCTATGTCCTCATATCATAAGTTGTGAGTATTATGTGCAATTCATCCATGGTCATTGTAGCTAGGTCCACTCTTTATTCTAGAGCTAAAATTTTTGGATCAAATCTCATTGGTAGAGATCTTAATGCCTTTTTTAAAATGACTTGTTCCTTTATATCATCTCCCAATCCTTTGATATTTTTTACTATCTCGTCGACTCATAGAAAATAGGCTTCTATGTTTTCATATTCATTCATCTTCAATTGTTTTAACTTGGATCTGTAAATATGAAGTTTAGATTCCTTAACTTTTGTATCTCCTTCATAGATAGTCTTCAGTTTATCCCACATTTATTTTTCATAATAACAGTGCATAATCTTGCTATCTATCACTTGAGTCACACCATTTTTTACAGTGTTTCTATCCCTTAAATAATTTTCTTGGATCTTCTTTCCATATCTATCTGTCGGGGGAGTGGTGGGTGCTTTGTATCCATCTATGATTAATCGCCAAACATCAAATCCTTATGTTTGTATACAATTTTTCATTCTTCTGCTCTAGAATGCATAGTTCTCACAATCAAAATGGTGTACCCCAATCCTATCATGATCCATGATCTCCTTCCAGTGGTTAGACTGCTTCTTAAAGGACCTACTCTGATACCAATTGTTGGATTACTGAGAATGGGGAGAATCAGTAATGAGAAATTATAGTAATTTTAACCACAGTTTATTCTTCAAAAATATTCAACAGTTTATCATTAGCATTCAGTATATCATCAACAGTATATTCATAAAAAATATCACATCAAAATAGATACATAGTACACAGGAATTTACATGGAAACCCAAATGGGAGAAAACCACAGACTTATTTTCTTATATATCAAAAGAATACATTCATTGGAAGCACCAACTTCTAATTCTCCAGCTACAATTGGAAGGGGGATCCAACCCCATGTTCTCAAGATCCGACCTAAAGGAAGCTACAACTCCTTGAATTCTCTGGCTCCAACCAAAAGGAGGCTATAACCCCTTAATTTATCTATCTCCAATCGGAAGGTGGGTAAAACCACCTATCCTTTCCCCATCCTGTCGCCCTAAAATATAAATGTACAGCAATTGTCACGGATTCTGCTACTGTCACTGCCACAAACTATGTCAATGTCACAAATCTATCACTGCCACTGTCACAACTCTATCATTGTCCCTATCAAAACTATGTCATTTTCTCATCAACCTATATTTGATTATCAACCAACTAAAATTGTACCATACCATGCATCAAGTGTATACCAATATGCATACTATCTCATGCATCAATCATGAACCAAAAGATACATCAACAATGAATAGTGAATCATGAACTAGATAATCAACCTTGTAAAACATGTTCCATATAACATATCATCAACCATATGCATATGTGTACCATGTCATCAATGAAGCATCTCAAAGAACCTATGCATGTCCTTCATGTATACATCACCATACAACATGAATATCCCTCAACCATGTACAAGAAACTCAAACATGTGAGCTATAAGAACCATTCAATGTTGTACCATACATATGAGTGCTCCTCACTCAGCCAACATTATACCATATCTAAGTACAATACCAACAATACCAAGAATGCCTTAAGAATTCACCACATCATATGCAAAAGTAATCATCAAAACAAACATGAAACCATACCAGAACTTTTGTAGCTTACTTGAACCTGTAGAATGTTGACTTGTGTACTTTCTTTAGGCTTCAGGGACTTGGTACTAACATTTACCCAAATTTACTAGTTCCTCGCTAGAAATACATGTGGTAAG
>SNQJ01S0194257.1:0-17662 GCA_010110895.2 Picea sitchensis | reverse complement strand
CGATATATCGTCACTTTCTGATGGAAAATGACAAAATTAATCATTAGATCCAAGAGATTCTTAAAAATGGGCACATTAGACCCAAATCCTCCCCTTGCGGAAGACGTATTATACTGGTGCAAAAGAAATATGGGACCTGGTGACTCTGCATTGATTACATAGCATTAAACAAAATCACAGTCACAAACCAATACTCTTGGCCAACTCAAGGGAGAAGAGTTATTCAACAAGATTGAACTAAAGTTTGGCTACCACTAGGATCCCATCAAACCAACTGATGTATGGAAGATATCTTTCAAATATAAAGAAGGTTTATTTGAATGGCTGGTCATTCCCTTTGGATTAAAAAATGCACCAACCACTTTCATGAGGTTGATGGATGATGTATTGAGACTCTTCACCAACTCTTTTGTGGTGGTATATTTGGATGACATCCTCATCTTCAAAAAAACTTGGGAGGAGCACATGCAGCATATTCAACAATTTTTTAGCACTCTGTGACAACACAAGCTATATGCCAACTTGGAAAAATGATCCTTTGGAATGAATAGGTTCCAATACTTGGGATACATTGTTGATGAGCATGGGGTACATGTAGATCCATCTAATATTCAAGTCATCTTTGATTGGACAACCTCGACCACACTAATCGAGCTTCAGAGCTTCTTGGGACTGACCAACTTCTACCAGTGGTTCATGTTTGGATTCTACCACATTGCATGCCCCCCCAACCAAGTGACCAAGGGATGTGGTAGGGAAACTTTTGTGTGGGGAAGGAACAACAATGAGAATTTGATGATCTTAAGCATCACTTGTCCTTAGCTCCATTACTCTCCTTACTCGATATGCAACAACCGTTCTAGATTGAGACTGATGCATATGAATATGTTGTAGGTGCATTTCTCACTCAACATGGTCATTCGGTAGCATACCATAGTGAGACACTCTCGGATGTTGTCCAGAAATAACCCACCCATGACAAGGAAATGTATTACATTGTACAAGATTGTCGTCAATGAAAACATTACATTTTGTGAAAGGAGACAATCATCCACATTGATCACAAGTATTTGTAGTTCATACAGAAACAGGGGAAGTTGTAGAATGACTGCCATCAAAAGTGGTCCACTTACCTGCAACAACTCCATATCAACATCAAGTATAAGACAGGGAGAAAAAATTGTGTCGTTGACTACCTTAGTTGACCTCCTATGGATGCACTCACCACCGCGGTCCACTCCTATGGAAATGAGGCATCTGAGTTTTCCCAACTTTATCAACAAGATCTGGACTTCGTCACCACCTATCAACTCTTGGGTACATGTGTGAATGTCACTGATTTTCACATTTAGGACATACTATTATTCCATCTGGGCCATCTCTATGTTCCTGCAAGTAAGCATGAAAATATGATTTGGTAGACTCACTACAGTTGAATGTCAGGACATTTTGGCATGGAGAAAACTATGGTCGTTCTACAGAAACATTTTTATTGGCCAAAACCCCCATAGGACGTAAAAAATTATATCATATATTTCACTTCCTGTGTCATTTCCAAGAGGACCATCAAGAATAAATTCATATACACACCTCTTCCTACTCTCGAGAGGCCTTGGGAATCCATTTTGATGGATTACATTTCTGGTCTTCCATCCACCAAGCAAGGAAATGACTGTGTATTTGTGGTAGTTCATCGGTTTTCGAAGATGGATATCCTCACATCTTGCAAGAAGATCATCACAGTGAAAGATACTACCAATATATTCTTTGAATGAGTGTGGGTCCATTTTGGGATACCACAAACCATTATCTCTGATCGGGACAACAAGTTCCTCAACACATTTTGGTCAAGTATTTGGTCACTATTGGACACCAAGCTCACTAAATCCACTTCTTTCCACCCCCAAACTGATGTCCAAACTGAGGTCATCAATAATATTAATGTGAACATACTACACATGTACAAATCTAAGCATATATGTACATGGGATGAGTTTCTTCCCTATGTTCAACATAACTACAATAGGGCTCTCCATAGCTCGACCAACAATAGCCCATTTCAGGTGGGGCTGAGATTCCAACCCTTGGGTCCCATTGATGTTGCACTACCTATTGCAACAACATAGACATATTCTTCCCATGTTCATTCTGAGGTAGAAAAATCCACCATACTCATTAAGCGGATTTTGAAAATCCACCAATAGGTCGATGAGATTTTGCAAAAATCCAATGCTAAGTACAAGTAATGCCATGATCAACATGGGGTACCGAAAAATTTTCAGGTGGGAGAAAAGATATGGTTACATTTGCAGAAAGAAATCCTTAAAGGGCCCCATAATAATATCTATCCACTTCATTATGGGACCTACACTATCAAAAAAGATATGGGTAGCAATTCTTTTGAGCTCAACACTCCACCCTTCCTTGGCTTACACCCAGTGTTCAATGTGGACCTGATTCGGCCATATTTTCCACCATTATTAGAAACTTCGGAGATCGAAAAACAAATAACACCAAAATATCTCAACCTTGATTGTATGGAAACAACATCCATTAATCATACAGTGGACACATAGGTCAAGGAAACGCGCTATCAGAGGATCCATCTTTATTGGGTTGTCAAGCCAGGGCGACTCCTACACCAAGGAAAGTGGCTCACCCGGGGCCAAATTCAGCATAAGTATCCTCACCTAATGAGGCAACACAATTCAATGGATACCATTTCTTCCTAAGGGGGGAGGAATGATCTAGGTGGATATTGGTGGCCACCCACCTATTCCAACTAGCTCCTCTTGATAGTTTTTAGTTCAACACATTATTTTGAACTTCTTTGTAATTGTGGGTTATACACTTTTGTGTCTTTGTGAATCCCTACACTGCTTTTAAGTGGATATTGGTGCCCCCCCCCCCCTAATCCAACTGGATTATTTTGTATTTTTTCATGTCAGTACATCTTTTTGTACTTGTAGAGCTGTTTTGGGGCTATAAACAATGTTTTTTTTGGATTTTCACTGTCAAACTATACATGGAGTCAGAGTTTTCTGACATAATATGTAGTTATAAAAAATACCTTTCCAACGGGCTATCACGTGCCTAAAACAGAGATTGTATGCAAAATTTACAACCCTGGGAAGTTGAGGTACCAACTTACCCATTGGGGCCCACATAACTTTTGGCATTTCACCTCCTAGGGTTAGGTTTTTGGATTTATAGGGTTTTGGAATTCATGATTAACGTTAAAAAAGGCCTATGGAGCCTCATTGTAATCATTATTTTCATATGTATGCACGTAGAAGTCACATCTCTTATCAGAGATAGCTATGACTGTTCGAGCAAGTTGTTTTCAGTTCTACATTTTTATAGTTTCAACCTATTTCATTTATTCAATAGAAGTTATTGTTCGAATATCGTTGTTGTTCTTCATATCTTTTTATTGTTGTGTATTCAATATATTATTCATTTTTTCCACTCATAAATCCGTATCAACAACTTTACCTTGTGATTATCTGTGCCAAATTCTAGAAGTGAATGTTGTGGCCGACTGAGTTTCACAATTTAATTCATGCATAGGAAATGATGAATGAACAATTAAAATCTTTATTAAGTATATAGAGGGTAGATATATTCATTTCTACATGATAGTGTTTTATTCCAGGTTTTCCTAAATCATTTTACAAGAAAACTTAGAGGATATTAGATCTATGTTTGGACTTTGGGAAAGTAACCCAAATATTGAAAAACACTAAAGGTCATTATAAATGGTATTAAGGAAAAAATTAGGAAATAATATGAATTTTTCCTAATTGAATTAAATACAAAATATCTTAAAAATTCTATTTGGGCATTAATAAACATTGATGCTAAATTTGTGTTAAATTCCCTACAAATTTGGAAAGAATCACCTTAATTTATATCTATCTATCTATCTATCTATCTATCTATCTATATATCTATATATATATATATATATATATATATATATATATATATATATATATATATATATATATATATATATATATATATATATATATATATTGAAAATTATGAGAAAGCACGGGCACAAATTTTGATGGGGTTTATTAGAAAAATTAATATATTACAATGAGCCGTGGATGATACCAAATCCTTTTCCATTTAAATTATTATTTAACATATAATGTATGCATGTGGGATGGTGGACCACTTCAGGACTTCTGGATGTTGAAGTTATTGCGTTGTGATAACTCCCAAAAGATTCCGACATGGAATTTCCTTATGAAAGGACTTAATGGAAAATTATATTTCTTAGGTAAAAACTTTAAGGGGCCTTGGAGTTATTATAATATATTATATAATATCATAAAACCCTTACGTGGAATAGGTCAAAATTTTACGAAATAATTATATTATGTGCATGGGACCACTTCGGGACTTTGGGATTCTGAGCTCAGGAGTTGGAGGGAATGGAGAGTGTGTTGAAGAGAAGAAGGAGTTGACACATATTTTTTATTATGTGCATGGGACCACTTCGGGACTTTGGGATTCTAGGGCTCCAGGAAGTTGGAGGAATGGAGAGTGTGTTGAAGAGTCGAAGGAGTTGACCCAAATAGTTCTCCCTCATTCCAATATTAAGTATGATATTGGGGATTTATTAAACCTGGGTTCAATTCTCAAGGATACATATTCTAATATTCTGATATGTGATAAATAAGTTTATTAAATTATTCGTACATGGATGAGGCCAACCCTTTTTCCCTTTAAATTATTATATAATGTGTAATGTGTATAAGTGGGACCCTTTCGAGGCTTCGGGACTCTGAGATGTTTTGGGTGATAGATTGCATGAGTTAAAATGGTCGAAGGCCCGAACCTACCTTTCTCTATTCCAATGTTAGCATAAATATTAAATGTAATTAATTAAATTATATTATTTTTAGTGAGATTAAGAGTATGAAATTGATTAGAACAAATATTAAATGTAATTTATTATATTATAAGGTAATATAATTTATTATATTTGCATCACAGTATATTATAAGTGGGACCCTCTCCAGAGCTTCGACATTCGGGATTTTTGGGTATGTTCATGAAAACATGGAGAGTAATTACACCGAAGTTCGATGACTTAGGCATTAATTGATATTAATAACTCTACGTTCCCTTTGATATATTTAATTATATTATAATATAATTAAATAGGATTATATTATAATACAATTGATTAAAACTATTTAGTAACATAGTTAGATTATAAGTTAATGTGATGGTGTATTGATATAATAAATAACACTAATCCACCCTAAAATGTTGGATTCCCAAGGATAAAGGGAAGTAGTCATGAGTTTTACCAGGACGATAATTTAGGCCAAATAAAAATTTAATTATAGGGTGAATGAATTAATGAATATTAATTATCCCTAATGGGGATTAATTAAATGATTAGTAAAGATAGATATTTTATTATGATAATTATTAATCAATTTAATAGGCCTATAAGAACTATACAAGTTTCAACCTCTGGTTGGGAAACTCTTTATAAGCTATGATTATGTGGCATGTCGAGTGAAAGGGAGCCATGTGGGTGCCACATGACGATAAATGACTCTAGTTGATAAAATCCTAAATAACTTTGAAATAATATGACCTTTGATCCAAAACTCTGATCTAGAAAAATTTATAGTCGATGGAAGACCTCATTGAATTCAAGATTATGGAATCCCAGTTATAGGGATTTGAAGTGATTGAGAAAAGAAAAAAAAGTATGCCCCATCCCTTAAAAGGATATTTAGGGGGTTGGGTGTGTGACACTTCCAATATGGGAATATCAAAATTGGTGGAGTCACTAAATTTTTCTTGAATGCATCCAAACCTTTCTGACAGTCCTCATTCCACTAGAATTTAGCTTCTTTCTTCAACAATTTATCCATGGGTATTGTAATCTACACATATCCCTTGATGAACTTCCTATAGTATCCTTTATGGTCGAGTGTTACTCTTAACTTTCATACTAATGTAGGTGCTGGTAATTCTATAATCACTATAATCTTGGAAGGATCCACTAGTAATCCTTGCTTACATACCACATGGCCTAACAAAATTCCAAAAGACACACACAAAATATATTTTTCAAATTCAATGAAATATGACATTGTCTACACCTATCCAATATTAATCTAAGTACTTTTGTATGATATTTTAATAGAGTAAACATAGTCCAACAATCTAAATAAACTTCAAGGAAATTATGAAAAAAATCCTTAAAGGATGCGACAACTACTCTCGAAAAGATTACAGGTGTATTCTTTAGACCAAAAGGCATCACTGTGTACTCATAGCTTCCCCACTCTGCCACAAAGGTATTCTTATTTTTGTATTCCTACACAATATTTATATGGTGATATCCTAAGAATCCATCCATGAGAGAATAGGCCTCTTGCCCCCCTACATTCTCTAGCACTTCATCTGTAAACGGTGTCGAAAATGGATCATGCATACATGCATCATTTATCTTTCTTAGGTCTACAAAAAATATGGTTCCCCCTTTTTTCTTATCTTGTACTACCATTGTCCTATCCATTTTGATTCTACTATTGTTTCAATGATTCCTACTTCTAACATTCGGTTTATCTCTTCCTTTACCTTTTCTTTATAATTCAGGTTCAACTTGTAACATCTATATCTTATTGGTTTAGCAAATGGTTTCAAATTGATCTTCATTTCTCTTAACTCACAGCTATCCCTTTAAATTATAAAAATGTGGTTGGGAATATATCTTGATACTCGCATAGTTAGTCTGCAATATTTTCCTAATCTTGGTCGATATTGGTGGCCACCCACCTATTCCAACTGACTCCTCTTCACAGTTTTTGCTTCTGTGTGTTCTTATGTAATTCTTTGTAATTGTGGGTTCTACACTTCTGGGGTTGTCTAAATCCCTACACAAATTCCAGGTTGAGTGTAACATCCCCGACCATCCACCCCACTGTCAGGAAACACTACTATGTTGAAAAATTATCACACATATATAATATTCTTATAAAGATTATGCGTTAAGTCAAATTAACATAATTAACATGAGTTTACTGCTGTCATACAAACTTAAACATAATTAACAACAATTCAAACTTGCAACGGAATACATGATTTAATGCATTTCAAGACACATACATGCATCACATATAAATTAAATACAAAATTAATAATTATCTTTTAAAATTGTGTAGCACCACCAACTGCGTCCAGAACTTCCATGAACCTCCCAACCTTACATTTTTCTTCTCATCACTCTCAGTAGTAGGTCACCCCCAAGATGGGACTAAGCTCCACTAGGCAAGGGAATCCTAGGCTAGGCAAGGTCAACAAGAAGACACACAGTTTATGTGGAAGGATTCTCTCCCAGGATCCACTTATTCCCAATGCTCACTGACTCTCATTCCCCACATGCTTGTCCCACCCCAGGAGTATACACCTTCACTGTCACCAAGAAATTCCTTCAGCTACTAAACCTCCCTTTCCTTGGGATTCATCAACATGTCAGACCAGAATTCTCAGAGCTCTGTGGCAACTACATGACCCCTTCCAGGATTTCTCACTTCCTCAACACACTCTCTCACCTAGAGAGAGTCGCTCAGAGGCCTAAAAACTTTCCTCTTCAACCACAACCACCTCCCTCACCTAGAGAGAGCATTGCACACAAGCCTGATAACCTACTTCAGATTTTTTCCAGTAGAAGGAGGACAACATATGGCTCAGCAAGGAACAAATGACGATAAAAAATCACACTCAGCCAAGGGAATGCATTGCCACAACAACCCATAATTATAACACACATGACATAGGAAATTACGGTATGCTTAGGTTTCATAGACGACAACAACCCAGATGGTTAAGAATGAAATTGGATTACATAATGGATAAACTGGGTTCACAGGAGACACGGATCAGTTCACGGGTTTGCCACTAGTTTTCAGAGTGTCTGACAGGGAAATTATGCAGAGGTCGATGATGGAGACCAAACATAGAGACTGGAAATATTTCACGGGAATACACTATTTGATCAAAGAGGTCTCACAGTTTTGGTTTTTAGAGCTATGTGAGGTATGAAATGATCAAACACTGACTCCCAATGGTTTAGACAATAAACAACAGAATGAAGGACGAACCCCCATCACGGCTCAATTCTTAGGTTAAATTTCATGTGTCTGGGCTGACACATGTCTTCGATGAAGCTACATGCACTCCATTAAGTATGTGTTCCCTTTTTCACATGTTAGAGATGCATGTGTTGCCTCTCTAAGGACTTACGATAAAAACATACCTTTCACACCACTTTGGAATAATAATAGATTATTATTCCTAAGGACTTAAGCCCTCAATATTAGCCCCTCTTCCTACCTCCTAGCCCCCTCTCCCTTACCCATTCTATGGAATATTATTCCCCAATCACTCTTTATTTTTGGTCGGTCGACACACAGTGATGTTTATATATTATATTAATGATCTGCATAATTACATATACAAATCAGTCTCCTGGCCTTAATACTTAGGCTCTCCAGCCTAATAAACACATATGCCCACCAACTTATCAATACTTGGCTCACCAGCCTACAAAACATGATTACAATTCATAAACATGATTACAATTCATAATATCATTGGGTCACTACTGGGGGATATTACAATCCCCTCCCCTTATTTTTGCACTATCCTCAGTGCAACTCTTTACACAACATCAACAAGATTTTTAAAATATTAAACAATATGCAGGTATTATGCCTTCAAAGCATCCTCATGCTCCCATTTCGCGTCCTTAGGACCGTACCAGGTCCACTGGACCTTTACAAGCCCTATGGCTCGATTTTGGAGATGTTTTATTTTTTGGTCCAATATGCGCACAGTATGCACTTGCAGGACACCTTCTTGCTCCACTTGAATCACATTCCAATCGATAACATGATTAGCATCAGGTATATATTTCTTAAGAAATGAAATATGAAACACATTATGTACAATCATGGATGGAGGTAATGCAAAAATATATGCAATTGGCCCAATCCTTTCTAGGATTTCAAATGGCTGACAAAATCTTGCTACCAACTTTGAGCAGCTTCCCAGCTTCATGGAAATTATATTGGCTTTTAATTTCAAGAAAAAATGGTCACCCACTTTAAACTCTCTGTGGGTTCTATTCTTATCATCATAACATTTCTGCCTATCTTGGGTAGCCTTTAAATTCTATTTAATTTTTATCATTTGTTCTTCCATTTCCTTCAGAAACTCTGACCCAACTACTGCCCTATCAACTAGATTATCCCAACTTACTGGAGTATTTAACTTTCTACTATAAATTTCTTCAAATGGGCTCATCTTCAATGATTCTTGATACCCATTATTGTAGGTTAATTCTACCAAGTGTAGGTAGTCTTCCCATTTTGATGGCCTGTCCATCACATACATCCTTAGTATGTCTTCTATCACTCAATTCACCCACTCTGTCTGCCCATTAGACTCAGGATGATAGGTTGTGGTAAAGTTCAAATTCGTTCTGAATCCATTGAATAACCCCTTCCAGAACTTGGAGGTAAATTCCAGGTCCCTGTCACACACAATTGTCTTGGGAATACTATGCAATCTTGTTATTTCCCTCATAAAAATATCAGCAACATCCATTGCCTTGTGAGTAGTCTTTAGTTGAATAAAATGGGAATCTTTCATAAGATTTTACACCACCACCATGATTGAATCATGTTTCTTTCCTGTTCTAGGAAATCCTGTGATGAAATCCATTGTCACTACCTCCCACTTCCACTCAGGAATAAGTAAAGTTTCCAGCAACCCTGTTGGGTGCCTGTGCTCAGCTTTAACCTTTTGACACTCCATACATCTGGCGATGTATTCAGCAATTTCTCTCTTCATACCTGGACAAAAGTAATGGATCTTGACTGCTTCCACAATTTTTTGATATCCAGGGCGCCCTGCATAAGGCACATTATGCATTTCATGCAAAATCGCAAGTTTCAAATCCTAGACATTAGGTACATAAATTATGTTCTTGTACAGAAGTATTCCATTAGCCTCTAATTTATAATTTTCCACTTTATGTGGCATATTACCATGCTTTAGCTTTGCAACCAAATCCTTGTACTACAAATCTGTATTTGCAGCCTCCAAAATTCTTCTTTTAATATTAGTTTGGTACATGCTAATGGATATAGCATTTAATTCATGTACTCTCCTGCTAAGTGCATCGACCACTTTATTCTCCTTCCCTTTGATATGATTGATATCAAAATCGTACTCATAGAGAAACTCCAACCACCTATTATGTCTAGCGTTTAAGTTTGGATGATCAAACAAATACTTCAGATCGTTATGGTCTATTCTCAGTTCGAACCTCCTTCCCATGAGGTAATGCCTCCATTTATTTAGAGCATGTACTATTGCTGCCAACTAAAAATAATGAGTGGCATAGTTCCTTTCATGCTCTTTCAATTTTCTGGATTCATAAAAAATTATGAATCCATTATGACTGAGGAATCCTCCCAGTCATTTGCATGCATCTGTACACACTACAAAGTCTTTATTTAGATCTGCAATCCTCAGTATTGGAGAACTGGTTAACAATTGCTTATATCACTGGAAGCTTCTCTCACATTCCTCTGTCTAGTGAAATTTCTTCTCCTTCCTTTGCAAGAAAGTGATAGGGTGAGATATCCTCGAGAACCCTACAATAAACATTCTGTAATAACCATCTAGACCCATAAAGGATCTAAATTCCATCACGTTCCTTGGTGATAACCATTCTCTTATGGCCTCAATCTTCTCAGGATCTACAACTGTCCCATCCTTTGAAATAATATGCCCCAAGTAATGGATCTATTTTTAATAAAACAAGCATTTTATCAACTTGGCATATAGTTGGTGCTCTCTTAGAACCTGTAACACCATCCTCAAATGTTTTTCATGCTCTTCCTCTGAATTGGCATACACTAGAATGTCATCCAGGAAGACTATGACAAACTTGTCTAGATAGTCACTGAATACACCATTCATCAGGCACATAAAAACAACGGGTGCGTTCGACAACCCAAACAACACCACTGTGAACTCGTAATGACCATACCTTGTTCTAAAGGTGGTCTTGTTGATGTATTCATCCTTTATGATTACATGGTCATATCTCAACCTGAGGTCTATCTTCGAAAATTTCTTCGCATCCTTTAACTGGTCAAAGAGGTCATCAATCCTCGGTAGAGGATATTTGTTCTTTACAGTTACTTTTTTCAATTGTCTAAAATTGATACACAATATCAATGTTCCATCCTTATTTTTCAAGGATAGGGCCGGGGCTCCCCAAGGTGACACACTTAGGTATATGTACCCCTTCTTCAGAAGCTCTTCAAGATGAAATTGCAACTCTTTCAGCTCTAGCGTACTCATTCTGTAAGGAGCTTTCAACACTGGAGCTACTCCAGGCATCAAGTTTACAGAGAAGTCAATATCTCTTTTTGGGGGTAGTTCGGTGTAATATCCCCAAGGATGAGCCTCTGTTGTATTCATGAATTGTAAACATGTTTTGTAGGCTAGTAAACCAAGTGTTGGTAAGTTGGTGGGATTATGTGTTTATTGGGCTAGAGAGCCTAAGTGTTAAAGGCAAGGAGCCTGATTTTGTATATGTAATTATGCAGATCATTAATAGAATATAAACATCGCTACGTGCAGACCAACCAAAAATAAAGAGTGATGGGGGACTAAGATTCCACAAGATTGGGCAAGGGAGGAGGTTGAGTGTGTGGGCCTAGGGGCTAAACTAGGGGGCTTACCTCTAAAGGGGATAATAATTTATTATTATTTCCTAAAGGTTAAGGTGGTCAGTTGACCAAGTGTTGTCCTAAGTTACAGGGAAAGGAACATATGCCAAATGGAGTGCATGCATCTCCAGGGAGACAAGTGTCGACCTGAGATCATGTAGTTAAAACCCAAGAGTCAAACCATGTTGGGGCGTTCTGTCATTTGTTCCCATCCTTAGTCTAAACCCGAGACATCTGTCATCGACCTATGCACCCTCACGCATCTCTGGAACTTGTAACCCGGGGGTCAATCATGTTGGGGGGTTCGCATGTCCATTATTCCATCCTCCACCCAAGTTCTATGGGATGCTCGTTTGAACCCATTTTGCATCTGTGTCTCCCTCTACATATAGATGTGTAGTTGAGAAAACCAGTTCGGAAGGTGGTTGGATTCTATACTTCCATCCGCAGTATGAAACCCGAAAACTTTAGATGTTTGTCCTTTACATACCTATACATCGTTGAAAGAACTAGTTGGGAGGGGAAAGCCGACCTGTGAGTCCGTGAACCCATTCTATCTACCATTGCAGAGTCGAGTCAGTACCTGAGCCGTTTTTGGGTGGTTGTCTTCTATGAAGCCTGAACATCCCGTAATTGTCTACGTCGTGTGTGTTATAACTCTGGGTTGCTATGGCCACGTAGTCCCTTGGCTTAGTGTCATTGGATACCATCATCCATTCCTTGTTCAGTCTTACTTTTTTTCTCCTTATACTGGAATGAAGTTGAAGAAGTAGGTTGTCAGGCCTGTGTGCAACACTCTCTGCAGGTGAGAGAGGTGGTTGTGGTTGAAGAAACAAGTTGTCAGGCCTGTGGATGACTCTATCTAGGTGAGAAAGTGCATAGATGAAGTGAGAATTCCTTGAAGGGGTCTTGTAGCTGCCACAGAGCTCAGATAATTCTGGTCTGGCATGTTGTTGATGCCCAAGGCAAGAGAGGTTTAGCAACCAAAGTATTGTCTTGGTGACATTGAAGGTGTATACTCCTAGGGTGGGGTAGGTATGTGAGGAATGAGAATATTTGAGCAATGGGAATAAGTGGCTCCTATGAAAAATCCTTCCTCATAAACTGTGTGTCTTCCGTTGACCTTGCCTAGCCATTATTCCCTTGCCCGGTGGAGCTTAGTCCCATCTCGGGGGTGACCTACTACTGAGAGCAATGAGAAACGTGGCATATGGATGGGAGGTTCGTGGAAGGTCTGCACGCAGTTGGTGGTGTTACACCAGTTTAAAATATAAGTATTAATTTTGTACTTAATTTATATGTGATGCATGTCTGTGTTTTGGAAATGTTATCATGTATTCTGTTGCAATTTTGAATTGTTGTTAATTCTATTTAACTTTGAATGGCAGCAATAACTCCATGTTAAATGTGTTAATTTGATTTAATGCATATTATATATAATTGTATGTTCCGCATAGTGACATTTCCTGACAGTGGGGTTGATGGCCGAGGATGTTACAAATGGTATTTGAGATTTAAAGGCTAAGTTAAGGTTGTGTTTGGTAGCATTTCTCAGCCTGTTGTTGGCCGAGGATGTTACAAAATGGTATCAGAGCATGGTTAAAACACAGAGCCTAGATGGGCCATGTTAGTGGAAGTTGAAGAAAAAGTTTCAGAAAGAATTATTGTCGAAGTAGACAAAATTTGAGTTTTGACCCATGGTTTCAGCACTGAGCATGGATGGGCTAGATAAGTGGTCTTTGGACCCGAAGTTTTAGGTGGAAATTTTGTCTAGAGGAACCAATGTTTGACCTCATAAACGTTCCTGAGTGCCAATATGATTACCTTGGCCGTGTTATGAAGATCAGGAGGAGTAGTGGTATCATAAAACCATGACAAAAGTGGTGTTGGACCGTAGAGTAATGTGTGAAATTTTGAAGTGTTTGCATAAATTTCAATCGTTTCTCTTCACTTGAGCTTTTGCAAGGTGTGAACACAGTTCGCAAGGAGTGCGACGACAAAGTTTGTTTCAGCTCATAATCTCATAAGAGATAGCGTTAATCCTCAATCAACAGAAGTGCAAGGAGTTCATAGGAACAAATCTGTGTTGAGTTCAAAGAGAGACAAAGTTATAGAACATTATGTAAAGAGGAGATCTGCAAGGCATGCATCAAGCAAGAGGAATGCCATGAGGGAGAGAAGAATTTATTTTCAAGAAATCCTTCGGATTTGAGTTTGACAAAATCCTAGAAATGCAAGGAGTGCATGGGAAATCAAAATCCTCTAAGGATCAAGTTCAGGAGGGACAACACTTTTCATAAGTGTAGAAGAGACCTGATAGATGGACTCGAAGGGGGAGAAAAGGTCGAAGCCTTTGAATACTTAGAAAATATTCTAAGTCAGAAGAGATCTGAACTATTGGAGGTAGATCTTAGTTGTCCTTTTATAAGCATCCTCAAGATCATGATATTGACAGTCACCTCACATTGCTTTACGAAATTGAGGGTGGACCACAATCCAAACCACAGTTTTGGAGAAAGCACACATGTAGGCCCAAGGTGAATTGTGGGACAAAATGTAGTTTGGTCTCAAACCACCTTTGAGCATGACCACAATTGTATGTTTGCGTAAGATCACCGCCCAAGGTCACCTCTAAGGAGGAGCCAAGGAAAATGGGAAAGTAGACTTGCTAAAGTCTCGAAGTCCTGAAGTAATTAGGGACTTTCCATCATCAAGGCTAACAGGTGGCGAAATATCCATAACTCCTGAGCGAACCACTTTGGAAGTTTGTAATCAGGGAAGATACGAAATCGTCGAATACCTGAATAGTCGAAGCAGCTAGGATTCATTGATCTGGGTTGGAAAAGTGTCATCAAATCATGAACTTCAGAGAATCATACTCCAAGGTTTTTGTGAATTTGTGTTGCAGAATGTTCCAAAGAACCGAAGCCCAAAATGTCTAAGAGATGTTGATTCGAAGGAAGGAACGTGGATTGTTGATTTGTGAGGAGACACGTGGAAGCCGAAGACTCACTCCGTTGGACAATCATTAATCTAAAAGTGGATGCATGGTGCCAGATATGGAACTTTGGGTACAGAGCACTCCAAAGGAAAGCAGAGGGTGAAAGCACCAAAGTCCCAAAGGAGATCTCGATCATTGATTGAGGAGGAGGTCGAAGGACCCTTGATCTGGTCTTGGTTAGAAAGACATGAAGTCCCAAAGTAATCGAGGCCATTGATCTTAAATCAACAAGGATCGTTGATCTTTGCAGCGATCTCTCCTGAAGTCCTGGAATTTTGAAGTCTCAGAAATCAGACGCCTGAGGTTCCATAGTAAGTGTTAGTCATTGGATGCTAGGTAGACATGGACTGTTGATCCACTCTACTTCACGAGTTTGGTAATCCAGAACTCCGAGAGATTTTTTTGTTGTGTTTGAAAAATCCCGAAGCCGAAGGCTCGAGTAAGAACCTATTGATTTAGCACTTGGTCACAGTCATGGTCCCATGCGAATTAAGAGCCCAAGGAAAAACGGGGGCTAGTGCCTGAAAAATGTGTTAAATAAGGAAAAAGGGGTTAGAAAGGAAGCCTGTGGGTTTTTTCTGGTTCGGACCTGCATCAGGGAGGTAATGAAGACCTGGGAACTTTATGATAGGGTCCAACAAATATCTAAGAGATATTAGCTTAGAGAAAAGAGATCATTTCACAAGAAGTGCATCAAAGAGGAAGCACAAGTTTTAAAGGATTATAGCTTTCTACTCAAGGCTCAGAATTAAGCAAGGAATTCATGATTGGAAAAGTCTTGAAAAGTTCTAGAGATGTCTTCAGATATAGGAAATAAGGAAGAAGGCCAGGGAAAATTATTTATTCTATATCTAAGATTTTTCAGAAATCATTGGATCGGGTGGTGGGTTCGATAAGAAGCATGGAAACCCCAAATGGAATTCTTTTGGGGGGAAGATAGTTCAGGTGACAATATTTGCACATCAAATGTGAATGCTAGGTGGAGAAGCCCATCTTTAATACATGATAATCCATGAACCATAAGTTCATATGGAGATGAAAAGAATGGGAATAAGGAAGGAAGGTTTTATTGAATATTAAAGAGTTTGGAGATAAGATGTGACATCTCCAAGGATCATCCCTACATATTAGAGGTATCACCTCCATTATTGATATCATAATGTGCAGTAGAAGCATGGCATGGAGTCATCAAATATGGCATGACAGAAGTTGAATATGCATGAGTTGAATTAGAAGAATTTAAATAATAATGGAATGCTGAAAATTAATATCACCATAATATGTTATGGAAAATATCCAAAGTAGACAAGGAAAAACTCCTGGATGGAGTCAAGTCCATGAATATCCTAAGATAATGGAAGAAGAAGTCATGAGATAAATATCAATCGAATAGGAATGCATGTCAACACTCTAGGAAGGAAAGCTAGAATAGTAGAGGATTATTGATGCACTCCAAGGGTGTGAAGGTATTTCCATAAGATCATGGAGATATCAAGTCAACAATAATTTAAAAGTGAAGTGACTTCTAAAGTGAAATCAATAAGGAACCAGGAAGAAGARAATGGTTCTATGCATGGTTTTGAATGCAGAGGAGATGGTGCCTGACAAGAATCCATCTTAAGTGACATAGATCCATGAGTGACAACCCAAGAGGTTGGAGGTATCACTTGAATCTATGAAGGTAAGATAAAATAATTACTGTTGAGACCCGAAATTTACATCCCCATTACCCTATTATACTCTTCATTTATACCTTTTTTGGTCTACCTAAGCTTGGGTGACTGACAAGAATGCTACCATTAGCCAGTAATAAGGTCATAAGGTAAAGTATGGTTAATTCATGCATTTTGTGGTTTATAGAGCTAAGGAATTAAATATTTCATGTACTAATGCTTCAATTTGTCATATATAAATCTTTGACCTCTAGATATCCAGCGTTCTTGTACTAGCTTAGTTATACAGTACATGTGCACCAAGACTACAACTGTCTGAATCCGGTACCAAACACATCCGGTACTAAAATCTCATCTGTTGCGATCCGGTACCAACGGTCAGGCACTGTCATCATCCGATACCACCTTTTGCACACTGTGATGATCCAGTACCATCTACCTATTATGATCCGGTACCCATATGGAAGAGCCTAATATACTAAGTTAAGATCCAGATCTCCCCTAAGCCAATTGGTGGATGTCTATTTTCTTTAGCAAAGTTATGATAAGAATAGTTTTTTGATTGCCTCATCCTCATGCACTTCGTGTCATGAGGATGAAGCTAAATATGTAACTGAATGATTGAATTTAACAACTGATTGATTTGCAAATCGCTTCACCTCCTTGTGTTTCACGATTAAGACTATTAAATAGTCATGACAAGGATGGTGGAAGTGTAGGAGAGTTATCATATTACCAATATGTGAAGCAGTGTGTGATAGTATAGAAAATATTCAGAGTGAAGATTAATAGAATGTCATTTATCTCCATATTTTGATTATCTATGATTAGGTATGAGTTGAGTTGTGTTGACGGGCGAAATTGACCATCCGTCAACTGAGAGAGTGGAACCGGTCCAGGGTTGTTTAATAACCCAAGCCGTTTGGAATGAACCACCCTGACAGGTTTAGCGGCTCCGTTAGCCGATCTAAGGTCCTAAGAGAACCAAAGAGAAAACTATTCTAAGCTAACTAATCTAACTAAAACTACATAAAGCAAACTAAACTAACTAAATAAAACAAACTAATCTAACTAATCTAATTAAAACTAACTATTAAACAAACTAACTAATCTACTATTTCTATATATACAAACTACTAACTAAAATATTACTTATTTACAAAATGTACAATATCTACAAAATACAGATTTAAATA